>CM055735.1:669575-701390 GCA_029465975.1 Dallia pectoralis | reverse complement strand
TTCCATTCATCATAAACACACCACATACTGTCTGATTCTACACACCTGGTTCCCATTCATTATAAACACACCACATACTGTCTGATTCTACACACCTGGTTCCCATTCATTATAAACACACCACATACTGTCTGATGGCCATGTCCATATTCTGTTAAACCTAGTCTTAAGTTAGCAGCACAACCTGGTGGACACGGACAGGGAGCACCAGGTGGGGTCAGTGGAGTAGCTTCTGGAATCATCAGGTATCGCCAGCTACTTCTTCTGCAACATTAGCTAGTGGATTTTGGACAGGAACAGGAACCCTTTGGCCCAGGTAGTCCCGTGGTGTGGTCTAAGGGCTCAGGTTTAAAAGGAACAGCAAACAGAGAACAGTTAGACAACCTACTCCCCCAGGCACAATAATATAACAACCTGGAGCTGAGACAGGGGGTTCCAGGGACACTGTGGCCCTAATTTAAGTAACAGTACTCACATTCCTGTGTGTGTGTGTGTGTGACTGTCTTACCCTGTGTGTGTGTGTGTGTGTGTGTGTGTGTGGCAGTCTTACCCTGTGTGTGTGTGTGTCAGTCTTACCCTGTGTGTGTGTGTGTGTCTGTGTGTGTGGAAGTCTTACCCTGTGTGTGTGTGTGTGTGTGGCAGTCTTACCCTGTGTGTGTGTGTGTGTGTGTGTGGCAGTCTTACCCTGTGTGTGTGTGTGTGTGTGTGTGTGGCAGTCTTACCCTGTGTGTGTGTGTGTGTGTCTGTGGAAGTCTTACCCTGTGTGTGTGTGTGTGTGTGTGGCAGTCTAACCCTGTGTGTGTGTGTGTGCAGTCTTACCCTGTGTGTGTGTGTGTGTGTGTGTGTGTGTGTGTGTGTGGGCAGTCTTACCCTGTGTGTGTGTGTGTGTGTGTGTGTGTGTGTGTGTGCAGTCTTACACTGTGTGTGTGTGTGTTTGTGTGTGTGTGTGTGGCAGTCTTACCCTGTGTGTGTGTGTGTGTGTGTGTGTGTGTGTGGCAGTCTTACACTGTATGTGTGTGTGTGTTTTTGTGTGTGTGTGTGGCAGTCTTACACTGTGTGTGTGTGTGTGTGTGTGGCAGTCTTACCCTGTGTATGTGTGTGTGTGTGTGTGTGTGGCAGTCTTACACTGTGTGTGTGTGTGTGTGTGGCAGTCTTAACCTGTGTGTGTGTGTGTGTGTGTGTGTGGCAGTCTTACACTGTGTGTGTGTGTGTGTGTGTGTTTGTGTGTGTGTGTGTGTGGCAGTCTTACCCTGTGTGTGTTCAGAAGCCCACCATCAACCCAAACTGATCCTGTATTCATTGTTTTAGACATTTTAACATGTTATTGTGTTAAAACATGTACACATGTATTTAATGATAATGGCAAACAACACACCAAATGAAACCAAGTGTTTTTAATTACACATCCAAAACTGAAAACATATAAAGCCAATGTATTCACTCTCTTGACTGAATGTTTGAGCGGAGCTTGCACACCTAACCCACAGGCACGCCTCAAAACCAAGCAAATGTGCATAACAAGGACCTTACAGCCGCCACATAGAAATATGGGCCACCAAACCCTGGAGGATGATGAGGTCCAACTGCTTAGCAGTAAAACAGAAGTTACTGTTTAAGAGCAAACAGGCATACAAAGTCCTTTAAAATACAGGTGCTGGTCATATAATTAGAATATCATCAAAAAGTTGATTTATTTCAGTAATTCCATTCAAAAAGTGAAACTTGGATATTATTTTCATTCATTACACACAGACTGATATATTTCAAATGTTTATATAATTTATTTGCGATGATTAAAACTGACAACTAATGAAAAACCCAAATTTTGGTTGTGGCGCGCTCAAGATGGCTGCTTAGGAGAAGTGGGTCTAGCCAGCTTTGCTGATTTCCCTGTTTTTATATAAATATAAGCTGCAAAACTACGTATGCCGCTGGCGAAACAATAATTGCAAAGTAATATGTCGGTAAAACGCCATTATTTTACCCGTAACCCCCCGCCAACCCAACGTGGCAAGAACACCCAGGAGACCGCGGTTGCATCTAAAATGGTGGAATCACCTCCACAAGACGACACAACCGTGATGAATGAGCTACAGGGTATTACAGAGCTTGGCAGCGGACGTCTCGGGGGTAAAAAGGGGAGTAGAGGCGGTGAACGAAACAGTGAAAAGTCTGGGCTGCAGAATTACCGAGGCATAATCCAGAATATCCAAACTGGAGGAAGGTGAGGCAAAAAGGGCCTGGCGGTGAGCGACCTAGCGAGACAAAATCACACACTGAAGGAGAAAATAACGACGTTGGAGGGTTTTTCCAGGCGCCCAAACATACGAATCGCAGGCGTAAAAAAAGAAGGATTGGAAGGTCGCGTCTGGGATAGCTTTATGAAAACACTTCTATCGGAGGCTTTGGATATTAATGTAGATGGCTGGTTTGAAGTTGATAGGATCCACCGGGTAGGTCCCCGACCCGGGGACAACGCCAGGCCAAGACACATTATTGTCCGTTTTTTACGGAACAAGGCCAAAGCTGCCGTGTTAAAGGCGGCGAGAGAGAAGAAGCAAATCTCCTGGAAAGGTATGAGGATTTTTTTCTTCCAAGACTACGCACAGGAGATACAAGTGAAGCGCAAACAATATGAGGAGGTGAGACGAATTCTCCGTACGCGTAATGTGGAATATGCCTCCATAACTGGGTAATGTGGAATATGCCTCCATAACTGGGTAATGTGGAATATGCCTCCATAACTGGGTAATGTGGAATATGCCTCCATAACTGGGTAATGTGGAATATGCCTCCATAACTGGGTAATGTGGAATATGCCTCCATAACTGGGTAATGTGGAATATGCCTCCATAACTGGGTAATGTGGAATATGCCTCCATAACTGGGTAATGTGGAATATGCCTCCATAACTGGGTAATGTGGAATATGCCTCCATAACTGGGTAATGTGGAATATGCCTCCATAACTGGGTAATGTGGAATATGCCTCCATAACTGGGTAATGTGGAATATGCCTCCATAACTGGGTAACAGTTTTATACAGTATAATATTGACTCCATAACTGGGTAACAGTTTTATACAGTATAATATTGACTCCATATCTGGGTAACAGTTTTATACAGTATAATATTGACTCCATAACTGGGTAACAGTTTTATACAGTATAATATTGACTCCATAACTGGGTAACAGTTTTATACAGTATAATATTGACTCCATAACTGGGTAACAGTTTTATACAGTATAATATTGACTCCATAACTGGGTAACTCAGTTTTATACAGTATAATATTGACTCCATAACTGGGTAACTCAGTTTTATACAGTATAATATTGACTCCATATCTGGGTAACAGTTTTATACAGTATAATATTGACTCCATAAAAGGGTAACAGTTTTATACAGTATAATATTGACTCCATAACTGGGTAACTCAGTTTTATACAGTATACTATTGACTCCATATCTGGGTAACAGTTTTATACAGTATAATATTGACTCCATATCTGGGTAACAGTTTTATACAGTATAATATTGACTCCATAACTGGGTAACAGTTTTATACAGTATAATATTGACTCCATAACTGGGTAACTCAGTTTTATACAGTATAATATTGACTCCATATCTGGGTAACAGTTTTATACAGTATAATATTGACTCCATATCTGGGTAACAGTTTTATACAGTATAATATTGACTCCATAACTGGGTAACAGTTTTATACAGTATAATATTGACTCCATAACTGGGTAACTCAGTTTTATACAGTATAATATTGACTCCATAACTGGGTAACAGTTTTATACAGTATAATATTGACTCCATAACTGGGTAACAGTTTTATACAGTATAATATTGACTCCATAACTGGGTAACTCAGTTTTATACAGTATAATATTGACTCCATAACTGGGTAACTCAGTTTTATACAGTATAATATTGACTCCATATCTGGGTAACAGTTTTATACAGTATAATATTGACTCCATAAAAGGGTAACAGTTTTATACAGTATAATATTGACTCCATAACTGGGTAACTCAGTTTTATACAGTATACTATTGACTCCATATCTGGGTAACAGTTTTATACAGTATAATATTGACTCCATAACTGGGTAACAGTTTTATACAGTATAATATTGACTCCATAACTGGGTAACTCAGTTTTATACAGTATAATATTGACTCCATATCTGGGTAACAGTTTTATACAGTATAATATTGACTCCATATCTGGGTAACAGTTTTATACAGTATAATATTGACTCCATAACTGGGTAACAGTTTTATACAGTATAATATTGACTCCATAACTGGGTAACTCAGTTTTATACAGTATAATATTGACTCCATAACTGGGTAACAGTTTTATACAGTATAATATTGACTCCATAACTGGGTAACTCAGTTTTATACAGTATAATATTGACTCCATAACTGGGTAATGTGGAATATGCCTTGCGATACCCAGCAATAATGACCTTCTCACTGAACAACCGGCGGCATGAGTTCTCATGTGCAGGCGGATGCAAAGGCCTTCCTCACCCGCAACGAAGTTGAGGGGGCAGCGGGGGTCGGTGGCAGAGGAGAGTGCGACACCGACAACACCTGAATGCATAATATGGATGGGCTAATACCGAAAAAGCACTTCAAAAGCTTAAACCAAACGAGAGCGATTATAATATGGATGTGGAAAGAGACGTTTTGCATTTTAAGGGACTAAATCAACCTCAAGGATACTGGCGTAAGTAAAAGTTCCGGATGGAGTATGGAGCAACTGGCAATGTGGACAGAAACTTTATTTTTTGGGTTTATACTGATTTTCGGGCTGGGGACGTGAACACTTGCTTTTTGGAAGGAGGGCTGATCTCCGATCTGCCAATGGGAGCGGTGATACTACTTCCGGATGCCTGGTAATGTCCCTGATCAAGAGCATCTGAAGAAGGTAAAGCATTAATGAAGGGGTCATCAGTAGACATATATGATGTGTGGTCAGAGCCAAGATTTAAATTTGATTTCTTTTTCTTAATGTGAATGGGCGCCCACAGATATACATGTGTATGCGCGAGTGAGTACACACTCCTTTTGTCATTTTTTGCTCCCTGTCTCATAAGTGCCACTGAATGATACGCCTTTAAATCAAAGCACTCTTACACTAATTTAGTAAACTGAGTGTGGATTACGATGTAGCGGTCCAGTCAAGATTATATATTTTAAAAATAAAATAAAAAAACTACATAAATACTGAAGGGGAATGAAAGGCTGGCTGGCCCTGAAGGCGCAACTGAGGGAACCATGTACTACGTAACGGAAGCTTTGCTGTTGGAAAGTAATGTGTTCATAAGCTGCGGTTGCAGTGTGTTTCTAAGTGTGTTTTTGTTTGTTTTTAGTGTAACCCTAGGTGTCTTATGCAAATGTAGCTATACTATTTGTAACTCTGTGCTTCAGAGAACTGATAATACCAGAGGAGGGGCAACCATGACAATGGGATACTCCAATGGGATGGATAAATATTATCTCAACGGAGCAATATGGATCTGTTTAAAATTGTAACTTGGAATATATCAGGGTGTAATAATGTGGTTAAAAGAAAAAAAATCCTCACATATCTGAAACAAAAAAAGGCTGATATAGCCCTCATTCAAGAGACCCATCTCACTGATGAGGAAGCAGCAAAACTCAAAAGAGAACGGGTTGCAGCGGAATATCATAGTACATTCTCCTCGAGAAAAAGAGGAGTGAGTATTCTGATAAGGAAAAATATCGCCTGTCAGGTCTCACATAAGGAAGGTAGATGGGGGTATACTGGATGTTACTCTACAGGGTCAAAGGATGAATATTGCTAATATTTATGCTCCCAATTTGTTAACTCAGAATTTTTTCACGAAGTCTGTAACTTAATTATAAATATGGGGAACAATAATATAATTCTATGGAGAGATTTTAATCAAGTCAGGGATTTAATGTTGGATAAAACAACCCACTCAAACTAACACTGCCGGTGCTATGGCAATTGATGTTATGTCAGAAGAGTTGGGTCTGTTGCATCCAGGTGAAAAGGACTTTACTTTCTACAATTGGAAACATAGTACTATCAGACCATGCACCAGTAGATGTAATCTTATATCCTCAAGTTAAAGCAGAAAACAGCTTGAGATGGCGTTTTAACAATTGTATGCTGAAAAAGGAAGAAAATTGCAACTTCATCAAATCTGAAATACGAGATTTCTGGGAGCATAACGAGGGCTCTATAGAGGACCATGGGGTTAGGGTTAGGGGTAGGGTTAGGGGTAGGGTTAGGGGTAATGTGGGATGCTTTTAAATCTGTTTTGAAGGGGTGTATTATTCAAAGAAGTTCACTTATCAAAAAATCTGAGATTCAAAGGATGCTCAAACTAGATCAAGATATCAAAAAGCTGGAAAAACAACACATGGAGCAACAAGACTCCAGTACATGGGGTAAACTGAACGAGCTTAAATGTGAATTAAATGATATACTAAACAGGAAAACTGAATTTGCCCTGTTCTGTACTAGGCAGAGATATTTTGAGCAGGGAGAGAGAGCTGGGAAAGTTCTGGCACAGAGTAAAACAAATACAGTCGCAAAATATTATTCCATACATTTTCGATAAAGACAATAACCTTATCACGAACAAAAGGGATATAAATACCACATTTAGGGAGTTTTCTCAAGAATTTCCTGAATCGAAACCCCAGTTTTAACACAGGGTGAGAGAGCATTTTTGGAGGAAGATATTTCTGTAGACGAAATCAAAAAAGCGATCAGAGCCCTCAGGATGGGAAAGGCTCCCGGAAACGATGGGTTTTCAGTAGACTTATCAGAAAATCATGGAAGATTTTGCCCCCAGACTACTGGTCGTGTATCGAGATGCATTGCAAAAAGGTAGGCTGCCGGAAAGCATGAGGGTGGCTGTTATTACGCTACTCCATAAAAAGGGAAGAGATCCACAGCGGTGTGCTAATTATCGCCCTATATCTTTAATCAATGTGGACGAGAAAATTATCGCCAAAATCTTAGCAACTAGATTGGAAGAAGTGGTCCCTTTACTCATTCACTATGATCAGGTGGGGTTTATGCGGGGCAGGAGCTCTGCAGACAACCTTCGCAGACTCTTGCACGTAATGTGGATGACTAGAAACAAGGACACACCAACTGTGGCCTTTTCATTGGATGCTGAAAAGGCGTTTGACAAAGTGGAGTTCCCTTTTCTGTTTTATACGCTAGAAAAATTTGGACTCGGGCCCACATTTAGGAAGTGGGTGGAGCTAATGTATACTGATCCATCCGCCTCTGTATTAACTAATGGGATTATTTCACCCCAAATCAGGCTAAATCGGGGCGTTCGACAAGGATCGCCTCTGTCACCTCTAATTTTTGCCATGTTCCTTGAGCCCCTGGCCATAGCCTTACAGGCTAACACAAATATACGGGGTGTGCAGGCTGGTCAGGAAGAACACAAGCTTCTTTTGTACGCGGATGACGTGTTGTTGATATCCAGCAACCCTGAATCCTCGGTCCCGGAAATATGTTCAGTTATCAACCAGTTTTCAGAGCTATCTGGATATACTGTTAATTGGTCAAAATCAGAGGCCATGCCGTTATCGAAAATGTGCCCCCCAGATATTAGGAAGAGTTGGAAATTCAGATGGATGCCGGAAGGGTTAACATACTTGGGCATCAGATTAACGCCAGGTCTGGGAAAAATAATGGAAGCTAACATATCTCCAGTCATTCAGAAAACCCAAACTCTGTTAGAAAATTGGGATAAGTTATGTATCTCTCTGATAGGCGGACTCAATTTGGTAAAAATGATTTTAACTCCCAAGATCAATTACATCACTTCCATGCTGCGCTACGTCTTCCTCCCTCCCTGCTAAAAACATATAATAGAATAATAGAGAAGTTTATCTGGGCAGGGAAAAACCCACGTTTAATCGGACCAAGCTATATGCCGCAAAAGACATGGGGGGATTAGCACTTTCACGAATAGATTGGTATCATTTGTCATTTTCTTTATCTCAGCTATCTAAGATTCACCTTCCGCCAACAAGGGCCCCTCGGTGGGTCAAGATAGAACAGCAACTGGTGTATCCTTTTCCTGTGGAGACCTTCCTTTCACAAACAGATAGACCAGTCCCCTCCCTCAACCCGGTAATGGCTTTTGCCAGAGAGTCGTGGAAAATGGCACATCAAATAACAAAGGCCAATCCATACTTATCAAACAGATCCTCCATATAGTATAACAAGAAATTGTTAATAGAAAAGAAGAGTTTCTTTTGGGATAAATGGATAAGGTCGGGTATTCATATTCTTGAGGATGTGATGGGAGAGGGTGGATTCAGATCCTTTGAAGAAATTAAAAATAAATATAATCTGTGTAATTCAGAATTCTGGAGACATTGCATGCTTTCAAATAAAGAACATATTCAGCATACTAAAACTGAAATTCAGGAAATATCACATAAAGTAGACGATAAAAACAGAGGAGCATCAAAATTCTAAGAATATATTAGAAGTACACAAATGCCAAACCTGGATGGACCTGGCCCAGGAGATACCAGAAGATGATTGGAAAAAACTTTGTGCATCATGGTATTGTTACTCACGTGAGTCACAGTCACAACTCATTTGTTATAAGATAGTTAATAGATCCTACTGGACTTCCAAATTAGCGAGATTGAAACTCAGAAACAGTGATATATGCTGGAGATGTAATAGAAAGGTGGGAACCTTGGTGCATATGTTATATGAGTGTGATAAGACTATTGACATGTGGAATGCAATAATTGGGTTCTTGAATAAGGTGCTGGGCACACATTTGATCAAAAGTCCCTCATTATGTCTTCTGGGATTGCTACCAGATAAAGTTCAACTGTCAAAACGCCAAAAATGATGGTGTCATCTAGCTATGGTAACGGGGTGCAGGGTAACCTTGCGCCATTGGAAATCTCCCACCCGGTCCTCTTTTAAGGAGTGGATAGGAATACTAAGCTCAATGGCAAGCTATGAGCGGGTCACATATAGAGTATCTGGGAGGGAAGATATATTTAAGGAAGTTTGGGGACCATTCCTAGCTCAATTGCTTGATATGGAAGGATGATGCTACCTATCTCTGCAAATTCTTTTTGCTTTTTTTTACTAGGTTCAGGTACAGGGTGTTTATACATTGTAGACTTCCTAGGGTGTTGTGTTTTTGATTTGCCTTCTGTTTTGTGGATCTATGTTTTCGTTGGCCTGAGTTATAAGTTGTTACTGGTCTGCAAACTCCTTTTTGTTTCATTTTTGTCTGTTATTTAATTTACACTTTTGGTTATTCTCTGGTTGTGGAGAAAGTAAAAAAAAAAGTCTGGGCAAATACTGAAAAAAGACAATGTTATTCCTATTCATGTGAATGTAATAATGTAACGGTTATGGTTCTGTATTTGTCTGACAAAAACATAAAAAAATATAAATAAATAGAAAAACCCAAATTCAGTATCTCAGAAAATTAATATATTACCTAAAACCAATAAAAAAAATACAAAAGAGATGTTGGCCAACTAAAAAAGTATGAACATGAAAATTATGAGCATGTACAGCACTCAATACTTAGTTGGGGCTCCTTTTGCCTGAATTACTGCAGCAATGCGGCATGGAGTCGATCAGTCTGTGGCACTGCTCAGGTGTTATGAGAGCCCAGGTTGCTCTGATAGTGGCCTTCAGCTCTTCTGCATTGTTGGGTCTGGTGTATTGCATCTTCCTCTTCACAATACCCCATAGATTTTCTATAGGGTTAAGGTCAGGTGAGTTTGCTGGCCAATTAAGAACAGGGATACCATGGTCCTTAAACCAGGTACTGGTAGCTTTGGCACTGTGTGCAGGTGCCAAGTCCTGTTGGAAAATGAAATCTGCAAAAAGTTGGTCAGCAGCAGGAAGCATGAAGTGCTCTAAAACTTCCTGGTAGATGGCAGTGTTGACCTTGGACCTCAGAAAACACAGTGGACCAACACCAGCAGATGACATGGCACCCTCAACCATCACTGACTGTGGAAACTTTACACTGGACTTCAAGCAACGTGGATTCTGTGCCTCTCCTCTCCTCCTCCAGACTCTGGGACCTTGATTTCCAAAGGAAATGCTAAATTTACTTTCATCAGAGAACATAACTTTGGACCACTCGGCAGCAGTCCAGTCCTTTTTGTCTTTAGCCCAGGCGAGACGCTTCTGACGCTGTGTCTTGTTCAAGAGTGGCTTGACACAAGGAATGCGACAGCTGAAACCCATGTCTTGCATAAGTCTGTGCATGGTTCTTGAAGCACTGACTCCAGCTGCAGTCCAGTCTTTGTAAATCTCCCCCACATTTTTGAATGGGTTTTGTTTCACAATCCTCTCCAGGGTGCGGTTATCCCTATTGCTTGTACACTTTTTTCTACCACATCTTTTCCTTCCCTTCGCCTCTCTATTAATATGCTTGGACACAGAGCTCTGTGAAGAGCCAGCCTCTTAAACAATGACCTTTTGTGTCTTGCCCTCCTTGTGCAAGGGGTCAATGGTCGTCTTTTGGACAGCTGTCAAGTCAGCAGTCTTCCCCATGATTGTGTAGCCTACAGAACTAGACTGAGAGACCATTTAAAGGCCTTTGCAGGTGTTTTGAGGTAATTAGCTGATTAGATTGTGGCACCAGATGTCTTCAATATTCAACCTTTTCTGTTCACATTTTCTGAGATACTGATTTTGGGGTTTTCATTAGTTGTCAGTTATAATAATCAAAATTAAAAGGAATGGGGAGAAGACTGAGCATGAGTAGTAAGTAGACGCGTCTCCGACGGCTCCCGCAGAAATCTGTCAAATTTATACATTTTGGACCTCGTAACCGCTCAAACTCCGTTGGAAACTAAGGCCCAATCCGAATACTCCCCCTTACCCCTTCCCCTTAGCCCTTCCCCTTAGTTTTGCGCGTTCGCGCGACACCAAGTGCTGTCCGAATACTCATTTTGATCAAGACGAAGGGGTAAGACGAAGGGCTGTATACCCCTTGAAACCAAGATTTTCCGAGAGCTCACTTGAAACCAAGGGGTACCCAGAACACATTGCGAGACGTCAACCATGGCTGCTAGATCAGCAAAAGAGACCCATAAATGTAGTATTTTCGGATTAAATAACGAATTTAAAAATTACGACACAATTGTTTTGTGATCTACTCAGTCCTGTACATATATTTTTAACCATTTTAATAATTGACGTTTTTTTTAAAAATCGCTACTTTTTTACAGTTTTCAACGCCAAAGATACATTGCTAATTTGTCCCGTATTTCTCTGACTACCTTTACTCAATGCATGTTTGTCTACAGTTAACTCTTTTAGCAGATAATTCATATCAGTGCATAACATAACCTGTTGCGTTTGGAATAGCGATAAAAGTGCTTTACATACCGTCCCGAATCACACAGGGACGCCGGAGGAAACCCGGCAAATAATTCGCTTTCGGGCAGAAAATGAACCGAAGTTTCATGCTGTACAACCATAGACTGTATAAAGATTAGGTGTACAACATAATTTGGATATGATACAGGACACTGGTGAGCACGTTTAATTTAAATAGTACTGTTATTTAACAATTGTATATGTTTTACAATGTTGTTCAATAAATACAGGTTTTTGATTAAGGGTTTCTGTACATCGATCAATGACATTCAAAACAGTGATCACTGAAACAGATATACAAAACACCATGCAGTGTGGATGAAAATATTTATTGAAAACAGCCTTCAGTAGTAAGCAAGCAGGTTTATTTATATAGCACGTGTGCTTTACAAAAACATCAAAAACAATAGTACACAGAAGAACATCTGCATCCATATGCACCGCCACCAAACATATAACTACTACATACATCGAACCATATGCGCAGTATAGACGTGTTGGGGTTTATGGCACAGTATCTTGTTGGACCACCAGTCTGGAAAATAAAACAATTTTACACCATTAATGGCTGAGTTGGGAAAAATGTTTGCTACCTTGTTGGTTAGTTCCGTGAACTGTAAATACAAAACAATAATGTTGTTTGCAACCAATCGATACATACCATAAGTTAAACTACCAGCATTCGTAGGCGTCGTAGACCTCTTCTCGCTTGATTTCTGCGATTTGTTGCAGACAATCGCAAAAACATAACTACTAAAATCCACGCAATCGACATACACACTTTTCCAGACTCTTTTTGCATCTCGGAAGTTTGAGATCAACATTTGTGTCGCCTCTGGTTACGTAGCAGCCAGCTAGCGACGATGTATGATGACGTAGCCAAAACCGAGTGGTGTCCCAATTCGTAGGGGAATGTAGCCCTTACCACTCGGTTTCGAGGGCCAAGGGGAAGGGGTAAATTAAGGGGTAGGGCTAAGGGGAAGGGGTAAGTGGGAGTATTCGGATTGGGCCTAAGACACTAAGTGACTCTACTACCTTATGAGTGGATGAATGCCTCCCACACCGGCCAAACAAGTGGGAAGACCACAACACGAGGCGATTCGAACTCCTCGACTAGCATTAGCGCAGACACAGGTGCTAATGCTAACAATATGGACGCGCTGGCAAATGTAGTTACTGCTGTACAAGCCTCTATCGACTCGTTTCGGGAGGAGAACCGGGCGTCTATTGCCTCTCTACACTCGATCCTGAATGTGTATGGCCAACGAATTACCGAGGTGGAGGACGGGCTGAATGAGTTCGACGAGAGGCTGAGCAGCGTGGAAGGTTCCCATGCTTCGCTGGCTAAAGAGAATGATGCTTTTAGGGAGAGGTTAGCGTACTTGGAAAACTACACTAGACAGCAGAATATACGCATTGTGGGGATACCAGAAAATGTGGAAGGCCCACGACCAACAGAATTTATCACCAAACTACTCATCGATTTGCTTGGGGAAGACAGTTTTGTGAAGCCGCCATCGGTGGATAGAGCCCCCAGGAATTTGGCCCCAAAACCAGCTGTTGGCATCAATAAACCGCGGCCATTCATTGTCAAGCTCCATCACTTTCAAACTAAGGAGTTGATCCTACGCCTCGCCAGACAGAAGGGCCCGCTCTCCTTCAACGGATCAAGATTTCACATCTTCCCTGAATACAGTCCAGATGTCAACAAACGACGCACAGCCTTCTCCGAGTCCAAAAAGAAGCTCCACGCCACGAAGGTCCAGTTCGGCCTCTACTACCCAGCGACTCTACAGTTCACACACAACGGGAAACGTATGAAGTTCACCGACTCTGTCGGGGCGCTGGCCTACATCAATAACAATGTAATCGATGATAACGGGTGCCCTGCCTCGCCTGTTGTGGAGAATGGTGATTGAGGTAATGTTGATGATAGGGCCAATGACGTCAGTAATCATTCAAAGGAGACGGTGGTGTCATTTGATATGGCTATTCTGACATACTTTCTGACAGTATTTTCTATTCTTATAGTATAATTTTGCTGGCATTGTTCATAGTGGCAGTGGATGTTTTGGGTATGATGGTGTGTATATACATCACACATAACACTATATATGTACGCCCTCCTAAATGCCTCCTAAAGGCAGGTTTGCAGTAGTTTGAAGTTTTCTAGGGGGGATAGCCTTCTTAAGGCTTGGTTATGTGTTATTTAGTAGTTTTGATGTGGCACTTGTTCTGTATTCATTTTGTGCACCTACTCAGCTCTGTTATCATCTAAAGGGGGTAGACGCAGGTATTTTTGAATTGAGGGGTTCTAATGGCACAGAGTAATTCACATCTTGTTCCAGGTAAGGATGACATGAAAATCATACGCTGGAATGTGAAGGGTCTGAATCAGGCAATTAAAGGAAAAAGGGTTCTCTCTCACTTGCGATATCTTGGGGTTGGTATTGCTTTCCTACAGGAAACCCACCTTCAAAATCGAGACCAGCTTAAAATTCACAAAGAATGGGTGGGGCAAATGTTTCATTCACAATTTCACTATAAAGGTAGAGGAGTAGCTCTACTTATTAATAAAAAGATTCCTTTCATTGTATCGGACACTATCTTGGATCCAATGGCAGATATGTGATGGTTGTGGGAGAGCTGTTTCAACTTGGCTTAGTATTGGTCAATATCTATGGCCCAAACTTTAATGATGATATATTTTTTTAAAAGATTCTAAACTCCATCCCCAATCTGGATAGTCATCACTTGATTATGGCGGGGGATTACAACCTGGTGATGAACTCTGTCTGGGGTCGCTCTTCTCAGTCTATACCAAGACCGTCTAAATCTGTGCAAACAATCCAGGCGTTCATAGATACACATAAACTTATAGACCCATGGCGATTTAAACCTCCCACAAAGAGGGAGTATTCGTATTACTCTAATGTACACAAGTCATTTTCCAGGATAGATTTTTTTTGGTTGACCCCTATTAGCTAAATGCTATTACGGATTGTAAATATGACCCAATCATCATCTCTGATCACGCCCTGTTATGGAATTTTATGATCACTCAAGAAGTTTAGTTACATGTAAGTCATAGATGTTGTTAAGGCCAAAATGCACAGAGAAAGGAATGTGATCTTCAGGTTGCTAGAAGGGCCAAGGCTAGAAACAGATGTCCCGAACACCTTATCTGTGATGGACTGTCTAAAGGAACTGTATGGGTCTTTGTATGCCTCTACCATGTGTCTGGCCTCCCTTGGCTTGAGAGCACTGACCTTCGAGTTTTATGACAGATTTATGTGTTTTCCAGATTATACTGTATAGTTGGTGGAATCATCTAACAGCTTCATCCTGTTCTCCATCAAGTATTGTTTAAGTTTGTGTGGAAGAGTGTGCGTTATCAAACCATATATATATTGCAATGTTCTTCATATTAGTTGGGAATAACCTGCCACTGCATTGTTTCCGTGATTGCGTGTGTTATGGTTTTCCTCATCTATCAATTAAACTATTAGAGTTAACTTGAGAGATACTCTTGTCTGTTCTTATTTCGAGTCTGAGTTCAGTGTGTATTTGCTTAATGTTATTTTATAGATAAAGGTATAGTAACATTAATTACGTGGTATTAGAAATATTTCCACGACAGCCCCAGTTAGTATTAAGGTAACACTCTTCCGACTCTGAGGACAAAACGGACATGGCAGCTTGACACACTCCTACTGGCTGATTCAGACTTTGTGAAGTTCACTTCAGAACAAATAGATTTCTTTCTGCAGGTAAATGGGACTGATGGCGTCTCAGCCTCAACCCTTTGGCAGACACTTAAAGCGTATCTCAGGGGACAGATTATTTCTCGCTCTGTTTATACTAGGAAGATGAAGTATAAAAATATTGAGGAGCTATCTTCAGAAATCAAGGCTCTGGACGGGCTCATATCTAGTTCTCCGACCCCTGATTTGATTTGAGGAGAGTAGGCTTACAAACTGAAATTGATCTCTTAACTACCACCCAAGCAGAGAGGCTCATCTTTAAGTCCCGGAGTAGATTCTATGAAGAGGGGGATAAACCTTCCAAACTATTAGCTTGTCAACTCCGTCAAAAGGCAGCGTCCCGTATTATCTCGCAAATTGAGCTACCTGACAGCTCCTCAACGGAGAGGACCATCAGGGTATTAACAACTGCTTTAAAGACTTCTATTCTAAATTATATTCTTCAGATTCAACACCTGATCACAACCAATTTGACGCTTTTTTTCTAATCTGAACATTCCTACTATTGACCCTGACTCTAAAGAACGATTGGAACAAAATTTGACACTGGAAGAAATCAATAACGCAATAATGTCCCTTCAGAGTGGAAAAGCCCCCGGCCCGGACGGGTTTCCAACTGATTTCTAAAAAAAATGTAAAGATAAACTTGCCCCTATTCTTCTTTCAGTCTATGTTGAAGCACTGGAGAATAACATTATTCCACCTACGCTTCGCCAGGCGTCTATCACACTGCTATTAAAGAGGAATAAGGACCCTCGTGATTGCTCATCTTATAGACCAATCAGCTTGACAAACTGTGACGGCAAAGTGCTCTCAAAGGCCATTGCACACTTGAGACAATTCTTCCTCATGTCATTTCAAGGATCAGACAGGGTTTGTCCAGGGCAGACAATCCTATTTTAATTTGAGACGATTGTTTAATATCATCTATACTGAATCTAGCACTCCATTCCCAGAAGCAGTGATATCGCTTCATGCCTAAAAGGCGTTTGATCGGGTTGAGTGGGGTTACCTTTTTTATACACTTGGCAGGTTTGGTTTTGGCCCTAACTTCACTCACCTTATCAAGCTCATTTACACTGATCCAACTGCCTCAGTTTATACCAACGTTATCTCGTCTGAGTATTTTTCTCTTCACAGAGGGACGAAACAAGGGGATCCAGTGAGTCCATTACTTTTCGTTTTAGCTATAGAGCCACTTGCCATAGCTCTTAGATGCAATAATAGTATACAAGGTATCTCACGTGGTGGCCTAACTCACACGGTCTCACTTTATGCAGACGACTTGTTACTATATGTCACCAACCCCAGCACAACTACCCCTGAAATCCTTAACATCTTACAGGAATTGGACTTGCGTGAGGCACGCAGCGAGATGGTCGCATCACACTGAGCTCCTGCCTACGATCCTCCTTTAAATTTAACTAACTCGTTAAATTAAACTTGAACTTGTTTGGATGTTTACAAAAACTGTCCTGAACAATGGCAACGAACAAAAAAGCAGCATGTTCTCCGCAAAAACAGCAAGATATCAGCAAACGATTTAAAGCTAATGCTAGCGCACTTGATCAAGACGAAGTAGCCATGCTAATCAAACAAACCGTCGATGCGCAGAGAGACTCGTTAAGTGGGACGGTCTCCGGCCTGCTAGCTGAAGCACTTCAAAAAGCACTGGGGCCGCTTGAGCGTACCCTATCCGAGAACGGTGGGTTACTTCGATCTCTCCAGGCCGAGATATGCGCGCACGCCAAAAATATGGAAAACCTAACAACCAAAGTGGATGCACTGCAAGGCAACGTCCATCAAGTTAAGAAGGACACTGGCTATTGCATCTCAGAACTCGGGAAGTTACAACAAAAAGTCAACGAGCTTGAAGATAGAGGGAGAAGGAACAACGTTAGATTAGTTAACCTACCGTCTGGGATAGAGGGAGACGATCCTGCGGGTTTCCTCAGGAAGATGCTGCCAACCTGGATTCCCGAACTAGCGAAATCTCCACCGCTAGAAATCCACCGAGCACATCGAATCCACTCAAACAACGCGGCTAGGCCACGCCCAATGATTTACCGATTCCTGCGGTACCCTGATCGCCAAGCCATACTCCAGGGTGCACGGAAGGCAAAGCCATCTCTCCCAGACGGCACTCGCCTGGAATTCTACGCCGGTTACAGCTCCGAGACAACCCAGCAACGGAATGCATATAAAGGAATTAGGTCCATGCTACGACAGAAAGGCATTGAACATTTCCTACTCTATCCGGCGATTCTGAGAACCAACATGCGAGGGGAGCGGATGTCTTTTGATTCGGCAAAAGAAGCGGAGTTGTTTTTCTCGGACCTCCAGTCGGGTGGCACGTCAGCAGTGCCAACGGTGAAAGCCAAGGTTTCCCTGCGCTTTACAGGTGATACAGGTATGGAGACTTGAGAAGGCGCATCGCTTGCTAATCAACGCTGCCAAATGAACGTTTAGTTTAACATGGCTCTCACAGGTATGGACTGATAATAAAATGCCCTTGAATGCTTTTTATTTACTTAAGGCACAAATGTTTAAGTGATATGTTTGGTTAACTAACCTGTGTTTAAACGGGACTATATTTTTGTTCGTGAAACTAAACACGTAAATGCCAAGTCGGATTTAATTTTTACTTGCTGCGTCAATATGACGCCAACATTTAATGGTTAGCAGTTTCTAACGAGTTCAAGTACGTTGGTATTAGTTTAAGAGGGGGGTTTTAAGGCTCAGTTCATTGTTAGACATCGCTTTGTGTTCGTCACGGATGTTGGCTACAGAGGGTATTGGGAGGGGGGAGGGATTGCCAAGGTGCGCACATCGACGCATGTGATTACCACAAATATTTGCTTACCCTACAGAACATATTTTTTTTACCTCTGTCACATATTTTCATTTCCTGCAGTGTTTGGCTTATTGTGTTTTATTTACGATTACACTCGCCGTTCAAGCGTACGAAAACTCTCGATTTTTTCCGCAGGAAACATGTAGATATAGCATTATTGCAAGAGACCCATCTTAGACCAGCAGATGTCACCAGATTTCAGAACAAAATGTACAAATCAGTGGTAGCCTCTGGGGATGGCACACGTACCAAGGGGGTTGTTATTTTGATAAAACGAGCACTTAATATAGTTGTGGAGAGGGTTAATACAGATGGGACGGGGAGATTGGCATACTGCGGTACATCTATACAGGGTCAATAAGTGGCTTTTGTGAATATCTATGCTCCCACAGTCCATGGTGCTGCTTTCTTTCCACGAATTACCAAAGACCTGTTATCTCTGAGTGGTTATCTTCTAGTCATTGGTTCAGATATTAACACTTTTTTTGATAGTACTTTAGACAGAACAAATACTGTGGTGACCAATGATCATACAGCTGCTTCTAATTCATTACGTTACTTCTCTAGAGATTTAAACATAGTTGATATATGGCGACTACAAAACCCGACAACTAAGGACTATACATACTTCTCCCCCGTCATAAAATGTCTTCTAGGATAGACTACATTCTAGCATCAGCCCAATTGTTTCCAGCTGTGGAACCTATAGATTTCTCACCACGGCACCTATCAGACCATAACCCAATTTTAACCACTTTCAATTTTGGACTCATCAAATATAGGCCATCCAGATGGAGGTTTAATACCACGCTTCTCCAGAACCAAAATTATATTGATCAATTAAAGCCGAAGTTGATTGAATTTATCGACATCAATAAGGACAGTGTATCCGACCCGATGCTGGTATGGGCTTCCATTGAAGGATTCCTACGCGACAATGCCATTTCATTCTCGTCACAACTTAAAAAGTCAAAGTTTCAAGAAATATCCAATCTCGAGCGAAACTGCAGCTTACTGGAGGAAGACCTGAAGCCTAATTATACTAAAGAGAAAGAACATTTACTGAAGGCTGAACAAGCCGAATTAAATAATTTGTTAAAATACAGGGTTGAATATCTAATGCACGCAACTAAACACAAATACTATGCAGAAGGGAGCAGACCAAGCCGCCTCCTTGCTCTTACTCTTAAACACCAGGAGAGCAAGCTATCTATCTCTTCAATAAGATGTTGGGAGAAAGGTCTGGTCTCAACCACCCCAGAGATTAACAAAGCGTTTAAACTGTTTTTTTGCTCAGCTTTACTCTTCAGAGGCGCAACCGTCCCAGGAACAGTATGATGATTTCTTCACGGGCCTAGATCTTCCTACTTTGTCATCAGAGGACTCCAAGAAACTAGACATGTCAATCTGTAGAAGCCATTACACTCATTTGTGGTTATTACTGTACTTCCTCACATTCATGTCACTTATAATCATGCGGACGCATATATAAACTAGTGCTGATCATAATTACGGTTGATCATGTTGACGTGATGATTCAATGATGACGTCAGGGGGTGTTACCGCTATAATTGTCACCTGGGACAGGTGAGGGGGGAGCTGCTAGAGAGCCGAAGGGCAAACTAATTTCAACCGCATTTCTATGTTGCGAGACCGCATTTCGATGTTGTGAGACCGCATTTTCGATGTTAGACGGCATTTCGTGAGCCAACGGTTTTTCTTTCTGTTTAAGATAAGTTTTATTTTGGGTTTGCTGTTATTAAAATAAAGGACCGCATTTGTGACACTACGAACAGAATGCGCGTTGATTTACTGACCGCTCCTACACAATCTCTTTGGAGGAACTACTCCTAGCCCTAAAATCTACCAATACAGGCCGCTCCCCAGGTATTGATGGCATACCAGCTGAGTTATATCTAGCGCTCTGGGACATTCTGGGCCCAATATGGCTCACTACACTAAATTCAGCTATCGAAAAGGGTCAGTTCAATAGGGATTTGAATACAGCGCTCATTACAGTGATACCGAAGCCCGTTAAGGACCCGCTAGAATGCTCTAGCCATAGACCAATCTCTTTGATCAATGCAGATTTAAAAATATATGCAAAGGTCCTATCCCTCCGGTTAGAAAAAGTAGTGGGAGGTCTGATAAGTCCGGACCAAACAGGGTTTATGAAGGGGCGGTTAGCCTCTGATAATGTCCGACGCCTGCTGTACATCATTGGAGAAACAGGAAAGAATGACACACCCAGTGGACTCATGTTTGTTGACGCAGAGAAGGCCTTTGATAGGTTGGAATGGCAGTATCTCTGGAGGACTCTCAAGGAGTTTAACTTTGGCTCAGCACAGGAGGGGCTTTCTCAGAGTTGTTTGGAATATCCCGCGGCTCGAGACAGGGCTGTCCTACTATCTCGACATTCTGTTTCTCGAACTTTCATCTGCCAGAATTAACAGGGCTCGACCTGGTACCTTACAGATGTGGAGGTGTGCAATCTCCGTAGTAAAAGAAATGTTGCTACGCTGAGTGCACAACACTGTCATTGCTATTGTCACGGTCACTTTTATTTCTTCTTGTTTATCCTGACTCATGCACTGCTTATTGGTCTGTATCTGTCTCCTTTTTGTTTTTATTTAGTTTATGAAACTGTAGTGGTTATGCTACCCACGTAACTATCCCATGTGCGGGGGGTGGGGTGTTTTTTGTTTCTGTCTGTTCTTATGAAACAATAAAAACATTTAATTACAAAAAAAATCTTACAGGAATTTGGTAGCATATCAGGGTACAAACTAAATTTTGATAAGAGCGAATACTTCCCCATTAGGAGTGATGCCAGCGAATGTCCCAATCTGCCGGTTAAATTGTCCGCCGACTCCTTTACATATCTGGGTGTAAGTCACCAAATCCTATTAAAGTCTATTTAAAAGTAACATCACTCCTCTGCTGGAACAGTGCAAACTATTAAAAGGTGGTCTATTTTACCACTATCTCTTATCGGGAGAACAAATTCTGTAAAGATGAATACTGTACCAAAGTTTCTATATATGTTTCAGGCACTGCCTGTTTATATACCACAGTCTTTATATATCAACTGTCTGATAGTGAATGGGACATGGCTCTCACTAGAGTCCACTCCTCTGATAGTGAATGGGACATGGCTCTTACTAGAGTCCACTCCTCTGATAGTGAATGGGACATGGCTCTTACTAGAGTCCACTCCTCTGATAGTGAATGGGACATGGCTCTTACTAGAGTCCACTCCTCTGATAGTGAATGGGACATGGCTCTTACTAGAGTCCACTCCTCTGATAGTGAATGGGACATGGCTCTCACTAGAGTCCACTCCTCTGATAGTGAATGGGACATGGCTCTCACTAGAGTCCACTCCTCTGATAGTGAATGGGACATGGCTCTCACTAGAGTCCACTCCTCTGATAGTGAATGGGACATGGCTCTTACTAGAGTCCACTCCTCTGATAGTGAATGGGACATGGCTCTTACTAGAGTCCACTCCTCTGATAGTGAATGGGACATGGCTCTTACTAGAGTCCACTCCTCTGATAGTGAATGGAACATGGCTCTTACTAGAGTCCACTCCTCTGATAGTGAATGGGACATGGCTCTTACTAGAGTCCACTCCTCTGATAGTGAATGGGACATGGCTCTCACTAGAGTCCACTCCTCTGATAGTGAATGGGACATGGCTCTCACTAGAGTCCACTCCTCTGATAGTGAATGGGACATGGCTCTTACTAGAGTCCACTCCTCTGATAGTGAATGGGACATGGCTCTCACTAGAGTCCATTCCTCTGATAGTGAATGGGACATGGCTCTCACTAGAGTCCATTCCTCTGATAGTGAATGGGACATGGCTCTCACTAGAGTCCACTCCTCTGATAGTGAATGGGACATGACTCTCACTAGAGTCCACTCCTCTGATAGTGAATGGGACATGGCTCTCACTAGAGTCCACTCCTCTGATAGTGAATGGGACATGGCTCTCACTAGAGTCCACTCCTCTGATAGTGAATGGGACATGGCTCTTACTAGAGTCCACTCCTTTGATAGTGAATGGGACATGGCTCTCACTAGAGTCCACTCCTCTGATAGTGAATGGGACATGGCTCTTACTAGAGTCCACTCCTCTGATAGTGAATGGGACATGGCTCTTACTAGAGTCCACTCCTCTGATAGTGAATGGGACATGGCTCTCACTAGAGTCCACTCCTCTGGTAGTGAATGGGACATGGCTCTTACTAGAGTCCATTCCTCTGATAGTGAATGGGACATGGCTCTCACTAGAGTCCACTCCTCTGATAGTGAATGGGACATGGCTCTCACTAGAGTCCCCTCCTCTGATAGGGAATGGGACATGGCTCTTACTAGAGTCCATTCCTACTCCATATGTTCCAGACATTCTTTAATACAGATTAAAGTGTTACACAGGTTACACTTCTCAAAAGCCAAATTAGCAAGAATATTTCTGAACGTAGACACATTGTGCGATAGATGTAAACAAACGCCAGCTACTTCCTATCACATGTTCTGGTCTTGTCCGAAACTTGTTCCTTTCTGGTCATCCTTTTTTGAAGTCATCTCTAATGCTTATGCTTACAACATCTTGCCCTCTCTCTTGGTTGCTATTTTCTGTTGGTTTGCTGATTCAACGGGATCTGCTCCCCCTGGTCATCTGCAGAGGGTCATTGCCTTTTCTTCCTTATTAGCTAGACGCTTGATTTTATTTAAATGGAAGGCTGCTACTCCATCACACCACCACTGGATCAGGGACATTATGCAGAATGTTAAGCTGGAAAAGATCAGATGTACCCTCAACGGTTCCATCAACAGGTTCCACAAAACCTGGGACCCTATGATGACTTATGTGAACAATTTACCTGGTCTGAAACTGGAACTCTGAATGTTTAAACCTGCCCTTGACCGATCATATTATAACAAATATTAGGTGCAGTTGTTGTTGTTAATTTTCCTTTTTTTCTATTGTTGTCTGTGACAAGTCTGTCAGGTTGATTTTAGGTTTGGTCTGTCTTTGTCTTCTTGGGATTGTCTTTCTAATGGTTATTGGTAAGATAGAGAATATCATTGTTTAATGTTAAAACTGGAAATGTACAAATAAAGTGTTCAAAAAAAATATTAAAGTGAATGAACACTTCAAATATACCAGTCTGTGTGGATTGAATGTATAAATTATACAAGTTTCACTTTTTGAATGGAATTACTGAAACAAATCAACTTGTTAATGATAATTATATGACCAGCACCTGTATGTTTTTGAAAAACATATTTAAAAAAATGGATGTTTAAAATCCAATTGGAATTATAATATAAACATTTTTTAAATAAGAGCATTTGCTGAATGGCAAATATTTGGAACAGTTAAATAAATCTGACCTGTTGCATTTGCCAGGAGATTGTTGACTTCAGTAAGGTTCCTTTTGTAGCAGGTAACAGGTCTTCTTTGGATATTAACAGATATGATTAACAGCAAGTTTGTGAGAACTCCCTCAGAAGCCACTCTACTGCCACCTGCAGGCAGGCTTTGGCAGTCGTCCTCCCCGGTCTTCTAAGCCATCATCGTTATCTCCTCCCCCTGCACACCTGGTTCAGTCTCGTCATCACTACACCTGGTGTCCATTACCTCATTAGAGGACTATTTAAGTTCCCTGTGTGTCGGGTTGTCTTTGTGTGGAATTGTTAAATGTTACGTGTGTTTCGTTGTTACGCTCGCTAAAGGAGCATTTACACTGTCTCTGTTTAAGACAGTATGATTATATCGAGTGCGCTGTGACGCATCCTATTTATATGAATGGACTTTAACCTGCATTCTGCAAAGTTAGTCTGATATTAAAAGGACAACTGGAACGCTATCCGTTCCTCTGCCTGGCTTCATCCTTCCGCACACCTACTCAAGCGTGACGAAGTTACAAAACATCTTACAGTTCTTTTTTGAGGTGGGGGGGAACCATCATATTTTTTACTGTAAATGTAATCCTAATCTGAATAAAATAGCGATTTACATAGAACCATGTACACAACAAACTATTCATTAGACACTAACAATGTATTTACATTTTATGAAAGATAACCTACTAGTTAATGGATGTTCTCACCTGTTGAATTGTCCATCTGGGCAAAGAGATCTTTAGATTTAGGAGACAAATAATTGATTCAGTTTTTTTGAACCATCTAGCCAGTTTGAATTCTTTGCATGTGTTGGACTGAGTATTAATTAAACATACTTTTTTATGTAATAAGGGATTATCCTTTGCTTTTTTACTCAAAATGTTTTGAACACTACATTCAAGTTACCATTCATTTTTGATGTGCTGCAAACATGATTTGCATACACTGTAAACCCTAATAAGTTACACAACTCAAAAATTATTTTGTAACAGATTACACAAAAATAATTCTGTAATGTTTTTAAATGTTTTAAGTTTACATAACATTAAAATAACATTTACACTTGCCTTAAATTATCTCAATGTTATCTTAAAATATTGCTATTCCTCAACTTATAATTAGAAAGTAATACACTCAAAATGTTCAATATTTTTCAACCCATAATGTGGGAAATACACTCAAAATGTTCAATATTTTTCAACTCATATAATGTGGGAAATACACTCAAAACTAATTCGAAACTGAAATACTGATGTCGACCCACTAGACAATTATAATCAGCTAGTAATGTTAGAAAACATGAAAGTGACACCACAGTGACAATTTACCAACTTTTTTTTATTCAACACAATGTGCTTTTTAAAAGGCATGAGTCAAGGAACTCATTCAAAACAAAGTGCTTGTCATAAATTAAAACAAAAGGAAAATGTGTTTTAAAGTACATCAAGTGTCAACAGAACATGAAACTGAATAAACGTGAAACTGGTTTAAAGTTGGTGAAACATGTGGATAGTGTAACATTCGGACATTTCTGTCCTCTTGGCCGGTGCTAGCACTCCCCCTGCAGGCTGAGAGGGGAATAACCATGGACATTAGAGCCACCTGTGTGTGCTCTGCACCTGTTTGGTGTTAATGTCATTAGGGGAGTATTTAAGTCCTGTCTTGTCTGTTTGTCGATGTTGTGGCAAAACTAAAACAACCAAGGAACAGGAACTGAAAACATTTACAGTAATGAAATAAAATGAGCTTACACAAAGCGACTAAAACACCCATTCAAATGACAGTAAACTACGACGACACTCACCATCTAAACCAACGTGACTTGAAACAATAAGCAGCAAAGTGCAAACTGGCATTTTAAATACCCCTGGTGATTGGCTAACGAGAAGCACCTGTGTTAACAACAAAACAGTGAACACAAACAGGAAGTGCAACCGCTAAGATCACCATGTGCAACACAAACTCACCAGACTTGTGACAAGATGTCCTAATAACTGCTCTGGTGCATTGGAGATGATCTTATATCAGAGGGAAGAGTGCCCACTACTGGTCCTCCAACACCACTGTGAGCATCTGTCTGCCATATAGGGACCAACCAGGCTCGACCCGGCTTAGCTGTAGAAGCAAACCAGTGGATACAGGGCGCTATGCTTCTGGCTGAATGAATGACCAGCCTTTAATGGATCAGTTTACACCACCATTGTCTAGAGAGAAATAAAAACAACATACTAATATGAAGGGTCAAATAACATTTAGGTAATTAAAGGAGGAAGATCAAAGTTACCTGCATTTCCTATCACACGCACATTACACAGTATCCAGTTTCTGTCGTGAGGCGTGCCCACTATCACAGCCTTGGTTACATTAGGCAACGAGTCTGGTGGCCACCAACATCATGTTCTGTCAGTGCCCTTGAACCACTCCGATGGAATAATGTCCACCTTCTTGCAGCCATCACGGTCAACTTCACCCACAAACTCCACCACACGGAATGAGGGCATCGTGCAGAGTTCATCAAGTCATGTGCTGTGTAGCTGAAGCTGAGCAAGAAATGTATTCTGAAGAGGCAATAAAAGCAGAGGTTTGTAAAGTCTGTTATTGAAGCACTGGCAAGCTGATCAGTCAGTTTTGTTAGGAAACAGACTCCCAGAGATGTCAAATCGATAGGGTAGTTAAAAAACATTCCCCCATCTCAAAAGTTCATACACAACATGTGTTCCTTCAGTGTATCTCAAGAATTACGTTCCCTGGGAACTATTGTAGGAACACGCGATTACATTACTAGTGAACGTATCTACCATGCATTTATGTTAAATCAAGAACGCCAGTGGGGGGAATCGCACCACCACCTACAACTCCGCAGCCGAGCGCCCTACCCAATGCACCACCAGGGTCGCTACATTACAGTCAAGTGGTTATGCAATGTAATCGCGGTTCTTACAATAGTTCACAGGAAATTTACCCTAACCCTAAAATTAGGAAACTAACCCTAACCTTAACACTAACATAAGGAAACTAACCCTAAAATTAGGAAACTAACCCTAACATTAGGAAACTAACCCTAACCCTAAAATTAGGAAACTAACCCTAACATTAGGAAACTAACCCTAACCCTAACATTAGGAAACTAACCCTAACCTTAACACTAACATAAGGAAACTAAGCCAAACCCTAAAATTAGGACACTAACCCTAACATTAGGAAACTAACCCTAACATTAGGAAACTAACCCTAACCCTAACATTAGGAAACTAACCCTAACCTTAACCCTAACATTAGGAAACTAACCCAATCCACAAGAAGGGCTCAGGATGGAGCAGTGGGTAGTGCTCTCGCTTGTAGGGTGCTGGTTCGATTCCACCCGCCGGATGTACATTTTTGCTTTTACGTCTTAATAACATTTCACTAGTAACAAAATCGCGTGTTTCTACGATAGTTCCCAGGGAACTTAATTGTTGTGATATATGGTTGCAGTGGAATGCACAATGTTCCGCACAATCGCAACTCGACCCTCAAGTTCAAAACAATCGGTACCATTTGAGTTTGAGATTACAGTGTCATTGTGTTTATACATCTTGCATTGAACATAATGACGCATGGAAAATTCTGTCGGCATTGGCTCAGATGCATGGGGCTGTTTAAGTTCAACACCTTCAGTCATTTTCTGTGACATGCAATTTGTTGCACAGGACACTGTGGTCTTCTCACCATTTTTTTCAACTGCCCCAAATTATTTTCAAATGGGAAACATGAAACCAAATACAGAAGGCCATACTTTTCAGCATCGTCTGCTAAATGTAACAGATTGTGCGTAATGTTAATCAGATATTTGGTCCCATATATCCATGCATCTTAACAATGTTTGGGCATAACCACAGTAGTCTCTACACAGAGTAGACAAAAGTATTCTCATAGCTGTTGACAAAACCAAGAAGTTTTTGTACTGTTTATGAGACAATAATTGAAAAAGCACAAATGGACCTGTATATAATAAACTGCCTGAATTAGCTTTCCATTGGCTGTATTCAGTCGAAGGCCGTGGTTTTCTAGAGAAGCTCCTTGGTAAGATTTGTCTAGACAGATTCAAGTGATCAGAGATGACAGAACAGAAGATGAAACCCGACGCTGGTCCCTTAAACCACAGAGCAATCAATTTACAGACAATGAAAAACTAAATGCATTTGGTCCAGAGGAAAAGCAGAAACCATGCCAATGTTTGGCCCCTGGAGAGGGGATTTAGAGTGATGGTGGTCTTCATCAGTTATTGGTTCAAACTGAGTATCTGTCCTTAGTCTGGAATGTCTGGAAACACAACTCTGCCATCAACATAGATGCCAGACTGTGAAACGCTCACTGGAACTGTAGCCACCGTGACCTGTGCTACATTTAAAAAAAGCTCTTGCTGGGGTGAGATACAGCTTAGGTTGAAATACAGAACAATTAGCAACTAAATATCTAGAATTACTCAGCAGAATGACCCTTGTTAGTCTCACATTTTATCACTAGATTTGTATTAAATGCATTATTGTACATTCAATAATGTTGTGGCTGGTTAAATAAAAGCTATTTTTAACTAATGTATATACTGCTGAGTAATTTAATCTTTAACATCGCAACATACATCATAAACAGGCCACTTCATTAGAAACATTGGTTCAACTGGTCATTGACACAAATATCTTATCAGAAAATCACATGGCAGCAAGTCACTGCATTTATGCATGCGTTATAAAACACAACACTGTCATGCTTGGATTGGAAACGTCTACATTTAACTAAAATGCACGCCTGTGCTTTAACAAATGTTTGTAAAGTCTTTATATCAGGTTAGCTACAGAACCGATTGTAGACATCAAAACAGAGCAAGATTACCAATATCCAAAATCTGCAGATAATGTTTGATTAGCAAATAATCTTTGTCAATTATTAAACAGCTCATTTGTAGAATGTAACGAGACATCATAAAAAGAACTGGGGGGAAATTGCACCAAAAAGATAATGTCATTTCAATGTAAAAGTTTACTGAGAGAACAACACAAAAATAAAGAAATATTCTTAAGATCCACACCCTTTTTGTATTTAAACATGAACTAATAATTCTGCCTTTAACTTTGGGAGTGGCTGTTTGATAACCAGTGTACTGGTTAGGGACTAGGCCTTGGGTCTGGAAGGTCCCTAGTTCTAATCCCCCACTATCAAGGTGAAAAAAACTTGTTGTTCTGTCCTTGAGCAAGACAGTTAACCCTAAAATGCTCCCCGGGCGCCGTTGACGTGAATGTCGAATCAGGTAACTGATTAGGGCTGCCCCCTGCACCTCAGGGTTGGGTAAAATGCAGAGAACACATTTCAGTTGAAGGCATTAAGTTGTACAACCAGGGCCTGAAGTTAACGTTTTTGGCCAACAGCCACTGTGGCAGGTGGATTTCGAAATCTACCTGCCACAGTGTTTTTTTTACCAGCCAAAATGTTTTGTGCCTTAAATAAAGGTGAATGACTAAGAAAATGCATAAGAATGGTTCTTGAACTTGTACAGAATACACATTAAAGTGCTGTCGAGTTATTAACCAACTTAACCAATCTAATTTATGACTAGATCTACATAATGACTTACAACTGTATCTGACCTGGTGTGGCAGGCGTTTAGAATAGAAAATAACAAATATAAACAGCCAATCATCTCACTGAAGGTCTCATTTATTTAGTTAACACCTGCAAGTTAACTGCAATCCATTAGTCACTTTTTAGATTAACAATAAACATAACATTTATATCAAAATACTATTTTTAAGTTTGTACTAGGGTTGCACGATATTGACAAAATGTGATATTGCGATATCGATATTAATTTCGATATTATTAAACATATGTAAAAACACAAAAGTTATTGGAAAATGCCTCAAAATAGATTAATATATAAACAAAATCGATTGTGGCGTTTGCACTCATCCTATAGTGGCATGTGTGGTTTTTAAGATGGGAAAATAGGTTGGTTGTATTTCCTGTTGCCCGGTGTATCACCATACCGCAGGGTTTGCAGAGTACAACAGATTGAGCGACATAGTTTGCTGAAACTTTTCTTAAACTTCTCTAACTCGCTTTTTCTCGCTTTGTCCGGGGGTCTCTATTTCTCTTCACTCACGTAGTCGGAGTTAATACATACGTCACTTGTTCGATATGGTCTGTACGTTTAGTGGACCCGTGCGCTCACACATACGTCACGTGTTCGATAGAGTCTGTACGTTTAGTGGACCCGTGCGCTCACACATACGTCACGTGTTCGATAGAGTCTGTTCGTTTAGTGGACCCGTGCGCTCACACATACGTCACTTGTTCGATATGGTCTGTACGTTTAGTGGACCCGTGCGCTCACACATACGTCACGTGTTCGATAGAGTCTGTACGTTTAGTGGACCCGTGCGCTCACACATACGTCACGTGTTCGATAGAGTCTGTACGTTTAGTGGACCCGTGCGCTCACACATACGTCACGTGTTCGATAGAGTCTGTTCGTTTAGTGGACCCGTGCGCTCACACATACGTCACGTGTTCGATAGAGTCTGTTCGTTTAGTGGACCCGTGCGCTCACACATACGTCACGTGTTCGATAGAGTCTGTTCGTTTAGTGGACCCGTGCGCTCACACATACGTCACGTGTTCCATAGGGTCTGTTCGTTTAGTGGACCCGTGCGCTCACACATACGTCACGTGTTCCATAGGGTCTGTTCGTTTAGTGGACCCGTTTGCTGTCACATACGTCACGTGTTCCATAGGGTCTGTTCGTTTAGTGGACCCGTGCGCTCACACATACGTCACGTGTTCCATAGGGTCTGTTCGTTTAGTGGACCCGTGCGCTCACACATACGTCACGTGTTCCATAGGGTCTGTTCGTTTAGTGGACCCGTGCGCTCACACATACGTCACGTGTTCCATAGGGTCTTTTCGTTTAGTGGACCCGTGCGCTCACACATACGTCACGTGTTCCATAGGGTCTGTTCGTTTAGTGGACCCGTGCGCTCACACATACGTCACGTGTTCCATAGGGTCTGTTCGTTTAGTGGACCCGTGCGCTCACACATACGTCACGTGTTCCATAGGGTCTGTTCGTTTAGTGGACCCGTTTGCTGTCACTTGCATGTGACAGGGGAACTGGCCAATGAAACGTGATCATTATATATAGTTTTCAAGCGTGCGCTTAAATCGAACACAACTAAGCCACAAAGCCAACCTACGCATCTCTCCACAAAATAAATGTATAAATAAATATCGCACTTCTTGCGACATTTTCGATATTGATATTGTGCAACGTGATATTTTATTTTTGGAACCGTCCTCCTCATCCTCTTTTCGTTGCTCTACAGCCGGCAACTATGGAGCTAGATTTGTGTCTTTTTTACATGAGAGAAAGTAAATGATCTGAGAGAAAAAAAAATGTTTGAGAAAAAAAAATATATATATATAGACCCCAAGTTGGACTGGAACGGAGTGGTTTCTATATGGACCCCAAGTGGGACTGGAACGGAGTGGTTTCTATATGGACTCCAAGTGGGACTGGCACAGAGTGCTTTCTATAAGGACTCCAAGTGGGACTTGCACGGAGTGGTTTCTATATGGACTCCCAAGTGGGACTGGAACTGAGTGGTTTCTATATGGACTCCAAGTGGGACTGGAACGGAGTGGTTTCTATATGGACTCCAAGTGGGACTGGAACGGAGTTATTTCTATATGGACCCCAAGTGGGACTGGCACGGAGTGGTTTCTATATGGACCCCTAGTGGGACTGGAACCGAGTGGTTTCTATATGGACTCCAAGTGGGACTGGAACGGAGTTGTTTCTATATGGACTCAAAGTGGGACTGGAGCGGAGTGGTTTCTATAAGGACTCCAAGTGGGACTGGAGCGGAGTGGTTTCTATATGGACCCCAAGTGGGACTGGCACGGAGTGGTTTCTATATGGACCCCTAGTGGGACTGGAACGGAGTGGTTTCTATATGGACTCCAAGTGGGACTGGCACAGAGTGGTTTCTATAAGGACTCCAAGTGGGACTGGCACAGAGTGGTTTCTATATGGACTCCAAGTGGGACTGGCACAGAGTGGTTTCTATAAGGACTCCAAGTGGGACTGGAGCGGAGTGGTTTCTATATGGACCCCAAGTGGGACTGGAACGGAGTGGTTTCTATAAGGACTCCAAGTGGGACTGGAGCGGAGTGGTTTCTATATGGACCCCAAGTGGGACTGGAACGGAGTGGTTTCTATATGGACTCCAAGTGGGACTGGCACGGAGTGGTTTCTAGATGAACTCCAAGTGGGACTGGAGCGGAGTGGTTTCTATATAGACTCCAAGTGG
>CM055735.1:597405-669075 GCA_029465975.1 Dallia pectoralis | reverse complement strand
TTCTATATGGACCCCAAGTGGGACTGGAACGGAGTGGTTTCTATATGGACTCCAAGTGGGACGGGAACGGAGTGGTTTCCATATGGACTCCAAGTGGGACTGGAACAGAGTGGTTTCTTTATGGACTCCAAGTGGGACTGGAACGGAGTGGTTTCTATATGGACTCCAAGTGGGACTGGAGCGGAGTGGTTTCTATAAGGACTCCAAGTGGGACTGGAGCGGAGTGGTTTCTATATGGACCCCAAGTGGGACTGGCACGGAGTGGTTTCTATATGGACCCCAAGTGGGACTGGAACGGAGTGGTTTCTATATGGACCCCAAGAGGGACTGGCACAGAGTGGTTTCTATTAAGACTCCAAGTGGGACTGGCACAGAGTGGTTTCTATATGGACTCCAAGTGGGACTAGCACAGAGTGGTTTCTATAAGGACTCCAAGTGGGACTGGAACTGAGTGGTTTCTATATGGACTCCAAGTGGGACTGGCACGGAGTGGTTTCTATATGGACCCCAAGTGGGACTGGAACGGAGTGGTTTCTATAAGGACTCCAAGTGGGACTGGAACGGAGTGGTTTCTATATGGACCCCAAGTGGGACTGGAACGGAGTGGTTTCTATATGGACCCCAAGAGGGACTGGCACAGAGTGGTTTCTATTAGGACTCCATGTGGGACTGGCACAGAGTGGTTTCTATATGGACTCCAAGTGGGACTGGCACAGAGTGGTTTCTATAAGGACTCCAAGTGGGACTGGAACGGAGTGGTTTCTATATGGACTCCAAGTGGGACTGGAGCGGAGTGGTTTCTAAAGGACTCCAAGTGGGACTGGAGCGGAGTGGTTTCTATATGGACCCCAAGTGGGACTGGCACGGAGTGGTTTCTATTAGGACTCCAAGTGGGACTGGCACAGAGTGGTTTCTATATGGACCCCAAGAGGGACTGGCACAGAGTGGTTTCTATATGGACCCCAAGAGGGACTGGCACAGAGTGGTTTCTATTAGGACTCCAAGTGGGACTGGCACAGAGTGGTTTCTATATGGACTCCAAGTGGGACTGGCACAGAGTGGTTTCTATAAGGACTCCAAGTGGGTCTGGAACTGAGTGGTTTCTATATGGACTCCAAGTGGGACTGGCACGGAGTGGTTTCTATATGAACTCCAAGTGGGACTGGAGCGGAGTGGTTTCTATATAGACCCCAAGTGGGACTGGCACAGAGTGGTTTCTATATGGACTCCAAGTGGGACTGGCACAGAGTGGTTTCTATAAGGACTCCAAGTGGGACTGGCACAGAGTGGTTTCTATATGGACTCCAAGTGGGACTGGCACAGAGTGGTTTCTATAAGGACTCCAAGTGGGACTTGCACGGAGTGGTTTCTATATGGACTCCCAAGTGGGACTGGCACAGAGTGGTTTCTATATGGACTCCAAGTGGGACTGGCACGCCGGGTTTCTTTATGGACTCCAAGTGGGACTGGAACGGAGTGGTTTCTATATGGACTCCAAGTGGGACTGGAACGGAGTGGTTCCTCCTGGTGCTCCTCTGTAACGCGACCCAAAAGAGCGCAGAGGACCAACAGGGCGGCCCGAGGAAGTCAGAACCTGCTTATGAGCCACTCATATTCGCTTGCCAGAAAGTCTTTTTGCTCTGTAAAATAAATACATTCCTTCGAATCCTTCCATCTGCCACATCTACTAACAGTGCAGGATCAGTATAGTGCCTCATTACACATTGTGATGACATGTGGCTGTTTATTCCATTAGATTGTATTTGATAAGTTACAGGTGTCGGTAATAATCTAATTGTAAATGGGAAATAGTTCTGTGCAAATAAAAGGTGTTGCACCTTTCAAAAGGGTGAGGAAATGTGTCACGATGAAACATATTTAAATCAGAACCAATCAATGATTCTGTAGCTGATAACGACATTTATATTATGAAATACACTATTTTTCCATATTTCCTGGTGCTGGTCATATAATTACAATATCATCAAAAAGTTTATTTTTTCAGTAATTCCATTCAAAAAGTGAAACTTGTATAATGTATACATTCACACCACACAGACTGATATATTTCAAGTGTTTATTCCTTTAAATTTTGATGATTATAACTGACAACTAATGAAAACCACGAAATCAGTATCTCAGAAAATTGGAATATTGTGAAAAGGTTCAATATTGAAGACACCTGGTGCCACACTCTATTCAGCTAATTAACTCAAAACACCTGCAAAGGCCTTTGAATGGTCTCTTAGTCTAGTTTTGTTGGCTACACAATCATGGGGAAGACTGCTGACTTGACAGCTGTCCAAAAGACGACCATTTACACCTTGCACAAGAAGGGCAAGACACAAAAGGATATTGCTAAAGAGGCTGGCTGTTCACAGAGCTCTGTGTCCAAGCACATTAATAGAGAGGCGAAGGGAAGGAAAAGATGTGGTAGAAAAAAGTGTACAAGCAATAGGGGTAACCGCACCCTGGAGAGGATTGTGAAACAAAACCCATTCAAAAATGTGGGGGAGATTCACAAAGACTGGACTGCAGCTGGAGTCAGTGCTTAAAGAACCACCACGCACAGACGTTTGCAAGACATGGGTTTCAGCTGTCGCATTTCTTGTGTCAAGCCACTCTTGAACAAGACACAGCGTCAGAAGTGTCTTGTCTGGGCTAAAGACAAAAAGGACTGGACTGCTGCTGAGTGGTCCAAAGTTATGTTCTCTGATGAAAGTACATTTTGCATTTCCTTTGGAAATCAAGGTCCCAGAGTCTGGAGGAAGAAAGGGGAGGCACAGAAGTCCAGTGTGAAGTTTCCACAGTCAGTGATGGTTTAGGGTGCCATGTCATCTGCTGGTGTTGGTCCACTGTGTTTTCTGAGGTCCAAGGTCAACGCAGCCGTCTACCAGGAAGTTTTAGAGCACTTTATGCTTCCTGCTGCTAACCAACTTTATGCAGATTTCATTTTCCAACAGGACTTGGCACCTGCACACAGTGCCAAAGCTACCAGTACCTGGTTTAAGGACCATGGTATCCCTGTTCTTAATTGGCCAGCAAACTCACCTGACCTTAACCCTATAGAACATCTATGGGGTATTGTGAAGAGGGAGATGCAATACACCAGACCCAACAATGCAGAAGAGCTGAAGGCCACTATCAGAGCAACCTGGGCTCTCATAACACCTGAGCAGTGCCACAGACTGATCGACTCCATGCCACATTGCTGCAGTAATTCAGGCAAAAGGAGCCCCAACTAAGTATTGAGTGCTGTACATGCTCATACTTTTCATGTTCATACTTTTCAGTTGGCCAACATTTCTAAAACAAACCTGACCCAGTTACACCAGTTCTGTCAAGAGGAGTGGGCCAAAATTCCAGCAAACTATTGTAGAAAGCTTGTGGAAGGATATCAAAAACATTTGGCCCATGTGAAACAGTTTCGGGGCAATTCTACCAAATACTAAGGAAGTGTATGTATACTTTTGACTTTGATGAAAGTGATAAAAATACATAAAAAATATTCCTCGCTCGATTCTGACATTTAACAAATGCAAAAAATATGTTAATATGTATTGATCTAAAACACAAAAAGTTTACTCTGATTTAATGTATGACAGTAAAGAAATAAAAGTTTGTGTCTTTTCCTGAAGTGTATGTAAATATCTGGTTTCAATTGTACCTTGATCAGGAATCAGAAATGTGCCTCTCAATGACAATCAATAAAAAAACTATAAAACCGGCAATGTATACCACATGAAAATAAACCTAAATTAGGTTTGAGATTGGCTTAACTGTCATATACCTTAGCTTGGTATCCATAACATAGCTCCTAGCCCCACTACAGTAAGTTGATACCACTTATTTGTCACAAAACCAGGTGAGGTGTGTAAAGGGGAAGGACTGAGTCCGGTTAAATGTAGCAGATAATTTCTTTGCTTGTAGTTTTATCTGCTTCACAGAAACCGCTAAGTCATAAATGTACATAACAAAATAAACTTAGTTGTGACGCAGTGCAGACAGAACTTCTAGGAAGGCACGATTAACAAACACAACCTCTCACAGTACGGACATGTAACATGTCTGGACAAAACAGCCCAAATAAGAGAAACTTATGTACTGTACTAATCAGGGAAATACACACCCGGTGTGTGTATCACGGGACGAGACAGGGGCTGGTGGAGGTAGACTGGCCTCAGAGGAAGCTCTGACATCAGTCAAACAAAAAAAGGGGAAATAGGAACTGAATGACTACTTTGTTCTCTCTCACCACACACATAATCCTTTTCTGTATGTGTATTATGTTCATGACAAGTAGACCAGAAACAAATATATTAGTGTGTGTATGAAAGATAATGGTACTTCCTTTCTGTTTGTCTCCAAGAGAGAGGAGTTGTAGAGATGATGTCTGGTGAATTGATCTACTCAAATCTAATATTCAGTGAGACTCAGAAACAATCTCCTGCAAAAGAAGATGACATTTCTAAAGGTGAATCTCTTTTTTCTTTGTTACCCTTTATAAATATTCATAACAATACATATTGATACAGATGTTTACGCTGAAATATATAATCACTTACTGGATACCTCAATGAAATAAAGCAGGAAGTTAGGAAAAAAGGTGTCTGTTGTTGTTGTTTTATAATCAGTTTTTATAGTTTTATACAGTATAATATTGACTCCATAACTGGGTAACAGTTTTATACAGTATAATATTGACTCCATAACTGGGTAACAGTTGTTTACATTATAATATTGACTCTGTCACGGTCCGTAGGGTGTAGTGCGTGATGAAGCCATATGCAGAGCCAAGGTAATCCGTTCAAAAGGTTTATTTAAACATACAAAAGTAAAACAAACCGTGAACGGCGAAAAACACTAAACTGTGGCACTGAAATGAAAATGCGCATATAGCGACTTAAACAAACACATTACAATAACCGCAGTAGTATAACCCACTCACCTCTAAAATAACGTGTGACATGTAACAATGCGAAGCAATGAGTGCACTGCTCGCGACCCTCTTATATCCCATTGATTACAAGCAGAAACAGCTGTGAGACAAACGTAAACACGGAAGTGAAACAAGGAAGTGCATCACCGAAATATGTCCGTGTAGCAACGCCACCACACCAATCGTGACAGTATCCCCCACTAAAAGGCTAGCTCCCCAGATAGCCGAACGGAAACACAAAACCAAAACAAGGGAGCAACAGGGAGAGAACCCGCAGTCAAACCCAAAAGGGTCAGTCCAGGACCGCAGGTCCAGCCCTGAAAAGGCCTCGGTGGCTGAGAGGCCGCCATCTAGTGCGGCTGAGAGGCCGCCATCTAGTGCGGCAGAGAGGCCGCCATCTAGTGCGGCAGAGAGACCGCCATCTAGTGCGGCAGAGAGACCGCCATCTTGTGTGGCCCAGAGTCCGCCATCTTGTGCGGCTCAGAGTCCGCCGTCGTGGGCGACGTGGTGGCGGAGGCCATCGTGGGCGCCGTCGTGGCGGCGGCCATCGGGGGCGCAGTCGTGGCGGCGGCCATCGTGGGCGTAGTCGTGGCGGCGGCCATCGTGAGCGTAGTCGTGGCGGCGGCCATCGTGAGCGTAGTCGTGGCGGCGGCCATCGTGAGCGTAGTCGTGGCGGCGGCCATCGTGAGCGTAGTCGTGGCGGCGGCCATCGTGGCGTAGTCGTGGCAGCGGCCATCGTGAGCGTAGTCGTGGCGGCGGCCATCGTGAGCGTAGTCGTGGCGGCGGCCATCGTGAGCGTAGTCGTGGCGGCGGCCATCGTGGCGTAGTCGTGGCGGCGGCCATCGTGGCGTAGTCGTGGCGGCGGCCATCGTGAGCGTAGTCGTGGCGGCGGCCATCGTGAGCGTAGTCGTGGCGGCGGCCATCGTGAGCGTAGTCGTGGCGGCGGCCATCGTGAGCGTAGTCGTGGCGGCGGCCATCGTGAGCGTAGTCGTGGCGGCGGCCATCGTGAGCGTCGTCGTGGCGGCGGCCATCGTGAGCGTCGTCGTGGCGGCGGCCATCGTGGGCGTCGTCGTGGCGCGGCCATCGTGGGCGGCGATGCGGCAGCCATTGTGGGCGGCGATGCGGCAGCCATCTTGGGCGGCGATGCGGCAGCCATTGTGGGCGGCGATGCGGCAGCCATTGTGGGCGGCGATGCGGCAGCCATTGTGGGCGGCGTGCGGCAGCCATTGTGGGCGGCGATGCGGCAGCCATTGTGGGCGGCGATGCGGCAGCCATCTTGGGCGGCGATGCGGCAGCCATTGTGGGCGGCGTGCGGCAGCCATTGTGGGCGGCGATGCGGCAGCCATTGTGGGCGGCGATGCGGCAGCCATTGTGGGCACTGGCGTGACGGTGGCAGCCATCTTGGGCGCTGGCGTGACAGCCACAGCCATCTTGAGCGCTGGCGTGACGGCGGGAGCCATCGTGGGCGCTGGCGTGACGGCAACAGCCATCTTGGGCGCTGGCGGAACGACGGTAACCATCTTGGACGCTGGCGTGACGGCGGGAGCCATCGTGGGCGCTGGCGTGACGGCCACAGCCATCTTGAGCGCCGGCGGGACGACGGCAGCCATCTTGAGCGCCGGCGGGACGAGCGGCAGCCATCTTGAGCGCTGGCGTGACAGCAACAGCCATCTTGAGCGCTGGCGTGACGGCGGGAGCCATCGTGGACGCTGGCGTGACGGCGGCAGCCATCTTGGGCGCTGGCGGGACGACGGTAGCCATCTTGGACGCTGGCGTGACGGCGGGAGCCATCGTGGGCGCTGGCGTGACGGCAACAGCCATCTTGAGCGCCGGCGGGACGACGGCAGCCATCTTGAGCGCTGGCGTGCCGGCAACAGCCATCTTGAGCGCTGGCGGGACGGCGGGAGCCATCGTGGACGCTGGCGTGACGGCGGCAGCCATCTTGGGCGCTGGCGGGACGACGGTAGCCATCTTGGGCGCTGGCGGGACGGCGGGAGCCATCGTGGACGCTGGCGTGACGGCGGGAGCCATCGTGGGCGCTGGCGTGACGGCAACAGCCATCTTGAGCGCCGGCGGGACGACGGCAGCCATCTTGAGCGCTGGCGTGACGGCGGCAGCCATCTTGGGCGCTGGCGGGACGGCAACAGCCATCTTGGGCGCTGGCGGGACGGCAACAGCCATCTTGAGCGCTGGCGGGACGACGGTAGCCATCTTGGGCGCTGGCGGGACGGCAGGAACCATCGTGAACGCTGGCGTGACGGCGACCATCTCAGGCGCAAGCGTGGTGGCGACCATCTCAGGCGCTGGCTCCTGTAAATCCAGCCATGTCCTCCACCACGTCCTAATAACAGCCGAGGGCTGATCATCCAACCCCTCCGGGGGTTTTTCTGTCCCTGACGTCGGTGGCCGAAAAGGGTCTTCCCACTGCGGGGTTTGTGGCTGTAGCTCCAGCCATGTCCTCCACCACGTCCTAATAACAGCTGAGGGCTGTTCATCCAACCCCTCCGGGGGTTTTTCTGTCCCTGTCGTCGGCGGCAGAAAAGGGTCTTCCCACGGCGGGGGTAGTGGCTGTAGCTCCAGGGGTTTCCCTCCCCCTGTCTGCAGCCCCGGAGCAGTGGGGGGCCGTTCCTGCAGCACCAGGACCGTGGGTGCTCTCTCCGCGGTCCTCCCGGAACACCTCCTTAGCTCCCCCCCAAAAACCTTCTTGGGACGCCTTCGGGGTGCCCTCTTGCCTTCCTCCGGGAGGGACCGCGGACCCGATGTAATCGGCCCTGATAGCTGCATCGGTGGCTCATACCCGAAGTAAGCACGGAGGCGCCTATACTCCTCTTCGGGCGTCTCCGGCTTACCCCAGTCCCACTGCTCCGTGGTGCGACGGTGAGTTTCATCCTTCGGGGCGCTATAGCTTGCCCCCCCGAGGAATCCACTCACCGTCTGCTGGCTCCGCTGGCTTCTTTGTGGGCTTCGCATTCTGTCACGGTCCGTAGGGTGTAGTGCGTGATGAAGCCATATGCAGAGCCAAGGTAATCCGTTCAAAAGGTTTATTTAAACATACAAAAGTAAAACAAACCGTGAACGGCGAAAAACACTAAACTGTGGCACTGAAATGAAAATGCGCATATAGCGACTTAAACAAACACATTACAATAACCGCAGTAGTATAACCCACTCACCTCTAAAATAACGTGTGACATGTAACAATGCGAAGCAATGAGTGCACTGCTCGCGACCCTCTTATATCCCATTGATTACAAGCAGAAACAGCTGTGAGACAAACGTAAACACGGAAGTGAAACAAGGAAGTGCATCACCGAAATATGTCCGTGTAGCAACGCCACCACACCAATCGTGACAGACTCCATAACTGAGTAACAGTTTTATACAGTATAATATTGACTCCATAACAGGGTAACAGTTTTATACAGTATAATATTGACTCCATATCTGGGTAACAGTTTTATACAGTATAATATTGACTCCATAACTGGGTAACTCAGTTTTATACAGTATAATATTGACTCCATAACAGGGTAACAGTTTTATACAGTATAATATTGACTCCATAACTGAGTAACAGTTTTATACAGTATAATATTGACTCCATAACAGGGTAACAGTTTTATACAGTATTATATTGACTCCATAACTGGGTAACAGTTTTATACAGTATAATATTGACTCCATAAGAGGGTAACTCAGTTTTATACAGTATAATATTGACTCCATAACTGGGTAACTCAGTTTTATACAGTATAATATTGACTCCATATCTGGGTAACAGTTTTATACAGTATAATATTGACTCCATATCTGGGTAACTCAGTTTAATACAGTATAATATTGACTCCATAACTGGGTAACTCAGTTTAATACAGTATAATATTGACTCCATAACAGGGTAACAGTTTTATACAGTATAATATTGACTCCATATCTGGGTAACAGTTTTATACAGTATAATATTGACTCCATAACTGGGTAACAGTTTTATACAGTATAATATTGACTCCATAACTGGGTAACAGTTTTATACAGTATAATATTGACTCCATAACTGGGTAACAGTTTTATACAGTATAATATTGACTCCATAACTGGGTAACAGTTTTATACAGTATAATATTGACTCCATAACAGGGTAACAGTTTTATACAGTATAATATTGACTCCATATCTGGGTAACAGTTTTATACAGTATAATATTGACTCCATAACTGGGTAACAGTTTTATACAGTATAATATTGACTCCATAACTGGGTAACAGTTTTATACAGTATAATATTGACTCCATAACTGGGTAACAGTTTTATACAGTATAATATTGACTCCATAAAAGGGTAACAGTTTTATACAGTATAATATTGACTCCATAACTGGGTAACAGTTTTATACAGTATGATATTGACTCCATAAAAAGGTAACAGTTTTATACAGTATATGTTGACTCCATAACTGTTTAACAGTTTTATACAGTATAATATTGACTCCATAACTGGGTAACTCAGTTTTATACAGTATAATATTGACTCCATAGTTGGGTAACTCAGTTTTATACATTATAATATTGACTCCATAACTGGGTAACAGTTTTATACAGTATAATATTGACTCCATAACTGAGTAAGAGTTTTATACAGTATAATATTGACTCCATAACAGGGTAACAGTTGTATACATTATAATATTGACTCCATAACTGGGTAACAGTTTTATACAGTATAATATTGACTCCATAACTGAGTAACAGTTTTATACAGTATAATATTGACTCCATAACAGGGTAACAGTTTTATACAGTATAATATTGACTCCATAACTGGGTAACAGTTTTATACAGTATAATATTGACTCCATAAGAGGGTAACTCAGTTTTATACAGTATAATATTGACTCCATAACTGGGTAACTCAGTTTTATACAGTATAATATTGACTCCATATATGGGTAACAGTTTTATACAGTATAATATTGACTCCATATCTGGGTAACTCAGTTTTATACAGTATAATATTGACTCCATATCTGGGTAACAGTTTTATACAGTATAATATTGACTCCATAACTGGGTAACTCAGTTTTATACAGTATAATATTGACACCATAACTGGGTAACTCAGTTTTATACAGTATAATATTGACTCCATAACTGGGTAACAGTTTTATACAGTATAATATTGACACCATAACTGGGTAACTCAGTTTTATACAGTATAATATTGACACCATAACTGGGTAACTCAGTTTTATACAGTATAATATTGACACTATAACTGGGTAACTCAGTTTTATAAAGTATAATATTGACTCCATAACTCGGTAACTCAGTTTTTCTCAAGCCACTGCTTTAATTAATTGTTTCTTGTTTTATTGAGTTCCAGGCTGTATTTCTCCATTAACCTTTTGTGACAACTGCTTATATCCAAATATTTGATCAAATTAACTTGAATAGTTGATAGTTTTATTTGTTACATTTTAGTGAAAAGAAGGAATCTTTCAGTTGGGATCAATATCAGCTTTTTAACTCCTTGTGTTTACAGTAGTGGTTCTATAATCTTTCCTATGAAACCCACATAAGTTTCCAGTTTGGTGTAGCCCTTTTACCTATTCATGGGATGAGATGCATTGCTTAAAATATTAAATCAAGTGCGCCATCTCTGGAATAGATTTCCAAATTATATTTCCAAGGTCCGTGAATAGAGTCTGAACAACAACAATTATTAGCATAGCACTTTTACTCTAATGTTGGACCCTTTAGTGAAATGATTGTCATCTGCGTAGAGCCCAAATACAATACATTGGGGGCATTGCTCAGATTTAGAATGAATTTTAGATAAAATAAAACGCTATTTGGTGTGGGTTCAACTGAGAAAGAATTTAAAATCAATATTAATCTTCCTTATTCTGTAACCATAGCAGTAACAGAACGAGAGGAGGATGTCACATACTCCGATATAAGAACTGGAGCCAACCTGCAAGTGCATGCTGGGAAAGGTGTGTGTGTGATCCATGTCTAGTGTATGTCTACATGTAGGGACATAAATACCTGAATAATAAGCCTTATGGTTCAGAGGTTAGGTTTAATACCTGAATAATAAGCCTTATGGTTCAGGGGTTAGGTTTAATACCTGAATAATAAGCCTTATGGTTCAGGGGTTAGGTTTAATACCTGAATAATAAGCCTTATGGTTCAGGGGTTAGGTTTAATACCTGAATAATAAGCCTTATGGTTCAGGGGTTAGGTTTAATACCTGAATAATAAGCCTTATGGTTCAGGGGTTAGGTTTAACACCTGAATAATAAGCCTTATGGTTCAGAGGTTAGGTTTAATACCTGAATAATAAGCCTTATGGTTCAGGGGTTAGGTTTAATACCTGAATAATAAGCCTTATGGTTCAGGGGTTAGGTTTAATACCTGAATAATAAGCCTTATGGTTCAGGGGTTAGGTTTAATACCTGAATAATAAGTCTTATGGTTCAGGGGTTAGGTTTAATATCTGAATAATAAGCCTTATGGTTCAGGGGTTAGGTTTAATACCTGAATAATAAGCCTTATGGTTCAGGGGTTAGGTTTAATATCTGAATAATAAGCCTTATGGTTCAGGGGTTAGGTTTAATACCTGAATAATAAGCCTTATGGTTCAGGGGTTAGGTTTAATATCTGAATAATAAGCCTTATGGTTCAGAGGTTAGGTTTAATACCTGAATAATAAGCCTTATGGTTCAGGGGTTAGGTTTAATACCTGAATAATAAGCCTTATGGTTCAGGGGTTAGGTTTAATATCTGAATAATAAGCCTTATGGTTCAGGGGTTAGGTTTAATACTTGAATAATAAGCCTTATGGTTCAGGGGTTAGGTTTAATATCTGAATAATAAGCCTTATGGTTCAGGGGTTAGGTTTAATATCTGAATAATAAGCCTTATGGTTCAGGGGTTAGGTTTAATACCTGAATAATAAGCCTTATGGTTCAGGGGTTAGGTTTAATATCTGAATAATACGCCTTATGGTTCAGGGGTTAGGTTTAATATCTGAATAATAAGCCTTATGGTTCAGGGGTTAGGTTTAATACCTGAATAATAAGCCTTATGGTTCAGGGGTTAGGTTTAATACCTGAATAATAAGCCTTATGGTTCAGGGGTTAGGTTTAATACCTGAATAATAAGTCTTATGGTTCAGGGGTTAGGTTTAATATCTGAATAATAAGCCTTATGGTTCAGGGGTTAGGTTTAATATCTGAATAATAAGCCTTATGGTTCAGGGGTTAGGTTTAATACCTGAATAATAAGCCTTATGGTTCAGGGGTTAGGTTTAATACCTGAATAATAAGCCTTATGGTTCAGGGGTTAGGTTTAATACCTGAATAATAAGCCTTATGGTTCAGGGGTTAGGTTTAATATCTGAATAATAAGCCTTATGGTTCAGGGGTTAGGTTTAATACCTGAATAATAAGCCTTATGGTTCAGGGGTTAGGTTTAATATCTGAATAATAAGCCTTATGGTTCAGAGGTTAGGTTTAATACCTGAATAATAAGCCTTATGGTTCAGGGGTTAGGTTTAATACCTGAATAATAAGCCTTATGGTTCAGGGGTTAGGTTTAATACCTGAATAATAAGCCTTATGGTTCAGGGGTTAGGTTTAATACCTGAATATTAAGCCTTATGGTTCAGGGGTTAGGTTTAATACCTGAATAATAAGCCTTATGGTTCAGGGGTTAGGTTTAATATCTGAATAATAAGCCTTATGGTTCAGGGGTTAGGTTTAATACTTGAATAATAAGCCTTATGGTTCAGGGGTTAGGTTTAATATCTGAATAATAAGCCTTATGGTTCAGGGGTTAGGTTTAATACCTGAATAATAAGCCTTATGGTTCAGGGGTTAGGTTTAATACCTGAATAATAAGCCTTATGGTTCAGGGGTTAGGTTTAATACCTGAATAATAAGCCTTATGGTTCAGGGGTTAGGTTTAATATCTGAATAATAAGCCTTATGGTTCAGGGGTTAGGTTTAATACCTGAATAATAAGCCTTATGGTTCAGCGGTTAGGTTTAATATCTGAATAATAAGCCTTATGGTTCAGGGGTTAGGTTTAATATCTGAATAATAAGCCTTATGGTTCAGGGGTTAGGTTTAATACCTGAATAATAAGCCTTATGGTTCAGGGGTTAGGTTTAATACCTGAATAATAAGCCTTATGGTTCAGGGGTTAGGTTTAATACCTGAATAATAAGCCTTATGGTTCAGGGGTTAGGTTTAATATCTGAATAATAAGCCTTATGGTTCAAGGATTAGGTTTAATACCTGAATAATAAGCCTTATGGTTCAGAGGTTAGGTTTAATACCTGAATAATAAGCCTTATGGTTCAGGGGTTAGGTTTAATACCTGAATAATAAGCCTTATGGTTCAGAGGTTAGGTTTAATACCTGAATAATAAGCCTTATGGTTCAGAGGTTAGGTTTAATACCTGAATAATAAGCCTTATGGTTCAGGGGTTAGGTTTAATACCTGAATAATAAGCCTTATGGTTCAGGGGTTAGGTTTAATATCTGAATAATAAGCCTTATGGTTCAGGGGTTAGGTTTAATACCTGAATAATAAGCCTTATGGTTCAGGGGTTAGGTTTAATATCTGAATAATAAGCCTTATGGTTCAGGGGTTAGGTTTAATACCTGAATAATAATCCTTATGGTTCAGGGGTTAGGTTTAATACCTGAATAATAAGCCTTATGGTTCAGGGGTTAGGTTTAATATCTGAATAATAAGCCTTATGGTTCAGGGGTTAGGTTTAATACCTGAATAATAAGCCTTATGGTTCAGGGGTTAGGTTTAATATCTGAATAATAAGCCTTATGGTTCAGGGGTTAGGTTTAATACCTGAATAATAAGCCTTATGGTTCAGGGGTTAGGTTTAATATCTGAATAATAAGCCTTATGGTTCAAGGATTAGGTTTAATACCTGAATAATAAGTCTTATGGTTCAGGGGTTAGGTTTAATATCTGAATAATAAGCCTTATGGTTCAGGGGTTAGGTTTAATACCTGAATAATAAGCCTTATGGTTCAGAGGTTAGGTTTAATACCTGAATAATAAGCCTTATGGTTCAGGGGTTAGGTTTAATACCTGAATAATAAGCCTTATGGTTCAGGGGTTAGGTTTACCGAAACACACGGATATGTGCAGAACAGGATTAGCATTAGATATGTCCAGATATGTTTGGAGTTGTAGGTCCAGTTTCACAAACTGTTTGGGTTGCGGTTAGGTCTAGTTTAGAGTTGGGTTCATGTTTGGGGCTATTGACCTTCAGTAAATAATATAGCCAATCAGCAGATACTAAACCTCTCCTTTATGACTGTCTCCTCAGTAAATAATATAGCCAATCAGCAGATACTAAACCTCTCCTTTATAACTGTCTCCTCAGTAAATAATATAGCCAATCAGCAGATACTAAACCTCTCCTTTATAACTGTCTCCTCAGTAAATAATATAGCCAATCAGCAAATAATAAACCTCTTCTGACAGAAAGATAAACACATTGTCTACCATCAACATTCTGCATCTCCACCTGCCTTTATAACTGTCTCATCAGTAAATAATATAGCCAATCAGCAGGAACAGGTAATATTCTCTTCACTTGATCCATTTCTTAACTAGTTCTCTAATACCTTCACAACAGTTCCCCACAAGGAAAACCAACATGTGTATTGAGTTTAGAATGTGACAACGATTTCCTGTCAACTGTACAAGACAAACCATTAATGATGTAAAGAAATACCATAACAGCAGTGTCAAATTATTCTACTGTAACTTGTAATGAAGCACAGGTAACACAGGGTTCATACATAATTGTCACGTAACGGAGGTGTAGTGTGGAGGAAAGCCAGGCTCAGAGCGTGTATCTTCCATTTAAATAAAACAAATCGTAAACAGCGACACAAAACTATATAGTACGAATTAAATGCAATCACACAATCGCGACTAAAAAAACTCAGAAAAATGGTACGTAACGCTAACACTCACCCAACACATCGACGTGTCACAGAAACAAGGCAAACGCTCAACTTAAATACAAACCTAACTAGATAGGGTACAATTTCTGCTGAAATTGTGATGTGTGCTTGCTGCCAGCCGTAGTCGACTGTGTACTGATATCAACTGCCAATGTCCAGTTATACGTTTAATAATATGTATAATATATAAGGGAGATTACAACATGTGAGCATATAACCTGCCAATTTACCAGCATAATAATGTTCCTATTAACCAGCATATGAAACAGCATTATAAACTGCCAATTAAACAGCATGTAATCTGCCTATTATAAAGCATGTAACCTGCCTATTAAAAAGCATAATAACCTGCCCATTAAACAGCATAATAACCTGCCTATTAAACAGCATAATAACCTGCCTATTAAACAGCATAGTAACCAGCAAATTAAACAGCATAATAATGTTCCTATTAACCAGCATATGAAACAGCATTATAAACTGCCTATTAAACAGCATAATAACCTGGCTATTAAACAGCATAATAACCTGTCTATTAAATAGCATGTAACCTGCCAATTAACCAGCATAATAACCTGCCTATAGTACAGCATAATAACCTGCATATTAAACAGCCTTTTAACCAACCTAGTAACCTATTGAACAGCATTGTAACCTGCCTAGTTGTTTGAGTGAGCCTACACATACATTAGTGGCTAGCTAGTTAGTTTGCACACTAACAATAGATGTTTGAATACAATCTACCCAGTGATGGAGCCTACACATACAAGAGTGGTCTAGCTAGCTAGCGTGCTAACGCTAGCTAACATGCTTACGTTAGTTAGTGAATGTATGCATACACATACAGGAGTAGCTAGCTAACTAGCGCGCTAGCTAACATGCTATTGTTAGTTGTTTGAATGTATGCATACATGAGTGGCTAGCTAGCTAGTGCGCTAACGCTACAGACAGAGCTTACCCATTCAACATACAGCAGCAGCTAGTGATTGTGGCTGTTGCCTGGCAACCATATTCTCATGTTATCAGAGCGCACTGCTTCCACACCCGCCCTTCCAGAATGTTCAATCTATTTGGCCAATCAGCAACCTGCAAACGCAGCTTGGTGACAACTGTCTGTGTCAGGTGAATAGATTCAGGCATGGTCGTATACTTTTAGCTATACTAACCCAAGTATTTCTCGCACAGTTTAAACAATTACATAATGAGAATCCTAAAAACCAGGCCGACATTTTGATGTATAAAATGCATCTGTAGCCTCAGAAATGTAGGCACTATCGCAATTTACAAACGACCAAAAAAACACTCGAAATCGATCTGCAAGTTAGAGTGGAGATTCAAACAGTTTTAATGGCTGTCTATGTGGAGGCGCTAGTTGGAAACAAAAGGACATAACGTAATAACTATTTATGTTACAGCTTATATTTGTTACAGCTTATTTTTAGTGACAGCACAAATAGCTGAACGTTTTGATATGCCATTTGTGCGGATTGACTTGAAACTCTAGCAGCAGCAGCAGTTTCTAAATGTTCTCAACATTTTCCGCTCAAGGGGCTCTCTCACTCTAGTTTTGAGCATTCTACCAATATATTTCAATGACGATTATTAGCGACAATATTGTTAATATTAATATAACTACATAACGGAACCTTGTACCAAAACAATAGCAACAAAATAGGGTTCGAGACGCACATTTTGACACCTTTTTGTCCATCTAGTGCAAAAACTGCGGGAGAAGATAGGGTGGTCAAAAAGTGATATAATAATAATATATATGTGAGATTACAATATGTGGCTTGACCATAGTCAAGCACACATAATAACTTAATCCCCACATGGTGCAATAATCTAAACCCATTTCCCAACTATTTACATCCAGAGTGGAAGAATCCACACTCGTGACACTAACAATGTCTGCATGTATGCATGAATCCATTTGCCCCATATATATGTGATTATTAAATATTGTCTACAGAAGGTTTGGTGTAAGTTTAAATTCTTCCTAATTTCTTCTTCAATTTAGGTCCAATCTCCATTCCTTTTCCAGAAAGTGACACGTATTCCGGTGACCCCTCTTGTTCTGGTGACCCCTCTCCCCCAGTTGGGTCAAAGGTTGTGACATCTGAGAGAGCATCTCAGAGGGTTGCCTTGGTGTGTCTGGTGTGTCTATGTGTTCTACTGCTGATCCTGACTATAACTCTGGGGGTTCTCTGTGAGTACAGAAACATTTTGCTCTATGTTTCACATTATCCTGACTATATCTCTGGGGGTTCTCTGTGAGTACAGAAACATTTTGCTCTATGTTTCACATTATCCTGACTATATCTCTGGGGGTTCTCTGTGAGTACAGAAACATTTTGCTCTATGTTTCACATTATCCTGACTATAACTCTGGGGGTTCTCTGTGAGTACAGAAACATTTTGCTCTATGTTTTCACATTATCCTGACTGGGTTCTCTGAGTTCAGAAACGTTTTGCTCCATGTTTTCACATTACTGAACCAAACTAAATCTACCACTGTCTAGATAGATAAAAAAATCAATTATTTGTCTCCTTGCTTTCTAAATCTAAAGATCTCTTTGCCCAGATGGACAATTCAGCAGGTGAGAACATCCATTATCCAGTAGCATATTTATCATACAAAATGTAAATACATTGTTAGTTTCTATGGAATAGTTTGTTGTGTACATGGTTCTATGTAAATCAGTATTTTATTCTGATACATTTACACTACAAACGTATGCTGGTTCCCACAAACCTCAAAATAACTGTATGATTTTTTGTAATTTGCTGTTAATCATATCTGTTCATCTCACTTTTATGCAGAATTGCAAAACTACAAAAGGAACCTTACTGAAGTCAACAATCTCCTGGCAAATGCAACAGGTCAGATTTATTTAACTGTTCCAAATATTTGCCATTCAGCAAATGCTCTCTTATTTTAAACATTTTTATATTATAATATCAATAGGATTTTAAACATCTGCATTTTTTTTCAAATATGTTTTTCAAACACATCTGTCACTAATCTCAAGGTGAAGCAGAGGATTCAGCCCCAGAGTCAGCTCCAGTTTACTGGGCCTCACTGGCTCTGTCTGACCGGCTGTAGTTAAAAAGATAATTATTATTTAGCCTTTATTTAACCAGGAAATTCTTATTTGTAACAGCTACCTGGCCAAGGTAGATAAGATAAATACACAGAACACAAGAGTGCAAATAGCATTGGGACATAACAAGGCTGGTTCATATTATGGAGAGTCATAATACTGGATGAGGTAGGTCAGTTGAGCAGCATTTATAAGGCAATGACAACTACACTGAACAAAATAATGAACGCAACACTTTTTTTTTGCTCCCAATTTTCACGAGCTGAACTCCATAATCGTAGGCTATTTCTATGTACACAAAAAGCTTATGTCTCTCTAATAATCTGTCTAAATGTGTGTTAGTGAGCACTTCTCCTTTGCAGAGATAATCCATCCATCTCACAGGTGTGGCATATTAAGATGCTGATTAGACAGCCTGATTATTGCACAGGTGTGGCATATTAAGATGCTGATTAGACAGCCTGATTATTGTACAGGTGTGGCATATCAAGATGCTGTTTAGACAGCCTGATTATTGTACAGGTGTGGCATATCAAGATGCTGATTAGACAGCCTGATTATTGCACAGGTGTGGCATATCAAGATGCTGATTAGACAGCATGATTATTGAACAGGTGTGGCATATCAAGATGCTGATTAGACAGCCTGATTATTGCACAGGTGTGGCATATCAAGATGCTGATTAGACAGCATGATTATTGTACAGGTGTGGCATATCAAGATGCTGATTAGACAGCCTGATTATTGCACAGGTGTGGCATATCAAGATGCTGATTAGACAGCCTGATTATTGCACAGGTGTGGCATATCAAGATGCTGATTAGACAGCCTGATTATTGTACAGGTGTGGCATATCAAGATGCTGATTAGACAGCATGATTATTGTACAGGTGTGGCATATCAAGATGCTGATTAGACAGCCTGATTATTGCACAGGTGTGGCATATCAAGATGCTGATTAGACAGCCTGATTATTGCACAGGTGTGGCATATCAAGATGCTGATTAGACAGCCTGATTATTGAACAGGTGTGGCATATCAAGATGCTGATTAGACAGCCTGATTATTGCACAGGTGTGCCTTAGGCTGGCCACAATTTATCTTCCATAAGCCTGGACAATTGGCCTCTTCCTCCCCCTGCGTGCCTGGACAAGTGGCCCCTCCCCCCTCTGCCGGTCTCTCCTCTGCCGGTCTCTCCTCTGCCAGCCTCTCCTCTGCCAGCCTCTTCTCTACTGACCTCCCCTCTGCCAGTCAGATGGGGGGAACATCATCATCATCGTCAAACCGCCTCCGTGGCAGAGAACATTGCAGGGGAGATCACCTACAGAACCACCTCCTTGGGGTTCTTCTTCCCTCCCCTGACAGTTTAGGGTTAAGCCTGGTCGGTCTGAGAGCCCAACCTTTGCGTAGGAGTACTGTCATGCTTGGGTGAGCTGTGTTGTCACAGGGTGTTAGGGGAGATCGCTTCTGAGCTGTTTTGGGTTTAGCTAAGCACCGGGCATAGGTTAGTTTATCAATGGTCTATTGAAGATCCCTGATTTGGTTCAAAGGTGCTTGTTATTGAGGTTGGTGGCTGGAAGAGGCACAGCTGGAGCTGTGGTCGTGGCTTTGTCTCCCCCTGGCTGCAGCCCCAGAACAGTATAGAATGTGTTATATGTATCTGATTAATGCAGAGCAGCAATGTCTGGGTGGTCGTTCAAGATGTACAAGTTTGGATGTAATATGTCCTGATATTTTACTAAAGTGCTTCTGTCACGACTGGGTGAAGTGCAAAAAAGGTGAATCCAGGCGCAAGAGGATAGAGTTTTGGTGTATTTGGTGTTGGGCTCACCCAGTGTGTTGCTGAAAACAGGAGGCAGGACACATGCACAGGAAAAGCATAGGACCTGTAATAAAGATATTATAGGTTCCAAATAAGGAGTATATAAAATAAGAAACAATGTTATACTAAACACATAAATGACCACCAAGAAACACTAGAGAAAAAGGTATATATTTGGGGCAGTGAAAAGGAACACAGCTGAAGGTAATGAAATCAAACAGATGTACATCCATGATTTCCATGGTGTCTCGAATGGCGGGTTTAGTGCAGGAAAACCATATGCAGAGCCAGGTATCTGTTTAAACGACAGGTTAATTTTATTCTCACTCGTGACACACGGCAGACCTGTCATGCTCGGACATGCTTGGACATGACACCTAGATTTCTCCTATTTTTGTTTCAACCCTAAGCGGGAATTCCTGATTCAGTTACTCAACAAGGTGTGTTGGAGAGCAAATAAATTGTGTACATCCATATTTGGTTTGCCATGTGCCCTACAATGTGGCCTTAATTCAAATTATGCTTTTTGAACATAAAATATATCTATTTATAGCAAAGGAAGACCTGTTGTCCAAACAACTCCAAATCTACAAATTGAATGTTACTGGAACCAACGAACTTCTGGGAAATGTCACAGGTCAATATTACTTAACTGTTTTACATTTCTGTCATTCAGCAAAAGCTCTAGTTTAGAAAAAAATCAATCAACTAGATTGGTAAAATGCAAACTCACACGTTACCTTAACTCAGTAGTACACTCTTTTCAAATTTGGTATAATTTATATCTGATTATAGCCATGTTGTCCAGAGAACGTCTTAACTACCAAAAGAATCTTACTGAAGTCAACCAACTTCTGGCAAATGTCACAGGTAAGATATTTTTTTTTCTTATCAAGAAACTGAAGGGCCCATTGATGCCCAAATCTCCTGTGAATAAACATAACAACCACAAGAGAATGAGGAACATTAATATGGACAGTGATCAGAAACACAGGTGGGGTAATAATAACAAACACTAGGGAATGAGGAACATTAATATGGACAGTGATCAGAAACACAGGTGGGGTAATAATAACAAACACTAGGGAATGAGGAACATTAATATGGACAGTGATCAGAAACACAGGTGGGGTTATAATAACAAACACTAGGGAATGAGGAACATTAATATGGACAGTGATCAGAAACACAGGTGGGGTAATAATAACAAACACTAAGGAATGAGGAACATTAATATGGACAGTGATCAGAAACACAGGTGGGGTAATAATAACAAACACTAGGGAATGAGGAACATCAATATGGACAGTGATCAGAAACACAGGTGAGGTAATAATAACAAACACTAAGGAATGAGGAACATTAATATGGACAGTGATCAGAAACACAGGTGGGGTTATAATAACAAACACTAAGGAATGAGGAACATTAATATGGACAGTGATCAGAAACACAGGTGGGGTAATAATAACAAACACTAGACAATGAGGAACATTAATATGGACAGTGATCAGAAACACAGGTGGGGTTATAATAACAAACACTAGGGAATGAGGAACATTAATATGGACAGTGATCAGAAACACAGGTGGGGTAATAATAACAAACACTAGGGAATGAGGAACATTAATATGGACAGTGATCAGAAACACAGGTGAGGTAATAATAACAAACACTAAGGAATGAGGAACATTAATATGGACAGTGATCAGAAACACAGGTGGGGTTATAATAACAAACACTAGACAATGAGGAACATTAATATGGACAGTGATCAGAAACACAGGTGGGGTTATAATAACAAACACTAGGGAATGAGGAACATTAATATGGACAGTGATCAGAAACACAGGTGGGGTAATAATAACAAACACTAAGGAATGAGGAACATTAATATGGACAGTGATCAGAAACACAGGTGGGGTTATAATAACAAACACTAAGGAATGAGGAACATTAATATGGACAGTGATCAGAAACACAGGTGGGGTAATAATAACAAACACTAAGGAATGAGGAACATTAATATGGACAGTGATCAGAAACACAGGTGGGGTAATAATAACAAACACTAGGGAATGAGGAACATTAATATGGACAGTGATCAGAAACACAGGTGGGGTAATAATAACAAACACTAAGGAATGAGGAACATTAATATGGACAGTGATCAGAAACACAGGTGGGGTAATAATAACAAACACTAGAGAATGAGGAACATTAATATGGACAGTGATCAGAAACACAGGTGGGGTAATAATAACAAACACTAAGGAATGAGGAACATTAATATGGACAGTGATCAGAAACACAGGTGAGGTAATAATAACAAACAGGTGTACCTGTAAACTACTGGACATACATAAAAATGCCCCATTCAATTTAAAAAAAATAAAGTTAGCGATATTGGTGCGGTCACTCCTGGCCCCTCCAGATGGGATACCCCTATTTGGTGCAGTGGGTACAGCCACTACTGGTCCCTCCAGATGGGATACCCCTATTTGGTCCAGTGGGTACAGCCACTACTGGTCCCTCCAGATGGGATACCCCTATTTGGTGCAGTGGGTACAGCCACTACTGGTCCCTCCAGATGGGATACCCCTATTTGGTCCAGTGGGTACAGCCACTACTGGTCCCTCCAGATGGGATACCCCTATTTGGTCCAGTGGGTACAGCCACTACTGGTCCCTCCAGATGGGATACCCCTATTTGGTGCAGTGGGTACAGCCACTACTGGTCCCTCCAGATGGGATACCCCTATTTGGTGCAGTGGGTACAGCCACTACTGGTCCCTCCAGATGGGATACCCCTATTTGGTCCAGTGGGTACAGCCACTACTGGTCCCTCCAGATGGGATACACCTATTTGGTGCAGTGGGTACAGCCACTACTGGTCCCTCCAGATGGGATACACCTATTTGGTGCAGTGGGTGGGGCCACTACTGGTCCCTCCAGATGGGATACACCTATTTGGTGCAGTGGGTGGGGCCACTACTGGTCCCTCCAGATGGGATAACCCTATTTGGTAGAGTGGGTACAGCCACTACTGGTCCCTCCAGATGGGATACCCCTATTTGGTCCAGTGGGTACAGCCACTACTGGTCCCTCCAGATGGGATACCCCTATTTTGTGCAGTGGGTATAGCCACTACTGGTCCCTCCAGATGGGATACCCCTATTTGGTGCAGTGGGTACAGCCACTACTGGTCCCTCCAAATGGGATACCCCAATTTGGTGCAGTGGGTACAGCCACTACTGGTCCCTCCAGATGGGATACCCCTATTTGGTGCAGTGGGTAGGGCCACTACTGGTCCCTCCAGATGGGATACCCCTATTTGGTGCAGTGGGTAGAGCCACTACTGGTCCCTCCAGATGGGATACCCCTATTTGGTGCAGTGGGTACAGCCACTACTGGTACCTCCAGATGGGATACCCCTATTTGGTGCAGTGGGTAGAGCCACTACTGGTCCCTCCAGATGGGATACCCCTATTTGGTGCAGTGGGTAGGGCCACTACTGGTCCCTCCAGATGGGATACCCCTATTTGGTGCAGTGGGTAGAGCCACTACTGGTCCCTCCAGATGGGATACCCCTATTTGGTGCAGTGGGTACAGCCACTACTGGTACCTCCAGATGGGATACCCCTATTTGGTGCAGTGGGTAGAGCCACTACTGGTCCCTCCAGATGGGATACCCCTATTTGGTGCAGTGGGTAGGGCCACTACTGGTCCCTCCAGATGGGATACCCCTATTTGGTGCAGTGGGTAGGGCCACTACTGGTCCCTCCAGATGGGATACCCCTATTTGGTGCAGTGGGTAGGGCCACTACTGGTCCCTCCAGATGGGATACCCCTATTTGGTGCAGTGGGTACAGCCACTACTGGTCCCTCCAGAAGGGATACCCCTATTTTGTTGTTTTGGGAGTTAAATACATTTATCATTGCAATTATGGATTTTATTGATGTATTATAAACTTACTAATAATTAAAGTGTATTCTTCTAAATATATCACAAATATTATTTACGTCTTTCTTCTAGCAAAACAATGTGCCATTGGCTGGGAGTCCTACAATGGATCCTGTTACAACTTGTATGAAGACAAACTGACCTGGGAACAGAGTCAATATGCCTGCATCCATGAAGGAGGACACCTGGTTATTATAGAGAGTCTGCAGGAGCAGGTATGGACAAATGTAGGTTAAATTAGATACATATTTACTTATTAGAGTAATGAACAGTAATATAATATACCAGCAGGTATGGACTAATGTAGGTTAAATTAAATACATATTTACTTATTAGATTATAATCTGTGTTATTCTCACTTCCATAGGAATTTATTAGAATGAAAGTGGGGAACACTAATGTGGGGAACACTAATATGGGGAACAACTACTGGATTGGAATGACAGATATGGAGACAGAGGGAGTTTGGGTCTGGATGGACAATACAACCCTTAATGACAGCATCAAGTAAGGATAATATTGTGTTAATACAGTACACACACACACTCACACACACACACACACACACACACACACACACACACACCTTGGGCCTGATCTGCCAGAATGTGAATAAAACAGTCAGTTATGACTTAAAGGCCAATGACCATATAAACATTTACTAAGTAACACACATGTGTGCTAAACCACATCATTATTGTCTATATAGATTAATAACTCATGTGTTTCCCTCTGTGGGTACATTTAGTATGAAGTAATGGTTTATCTCTTCCCTGTTCTAGGTTCTGGGACCTAAACAATGGAACCGATGCCGACAAATACCCAGAACCAAATAACTGGGAGGGGAAAGAACACTGTGCCCAAATGGGTCGGCGCTGTTCTAATCAAACCAGTTGTTGGTTAGACCTGGACTGTAAAACACCATCTAAGAGAATCTGTGAGAGTCGGTCAATTAAATAATTATCCTGCCAAATAAAATGCTTTACTTCGAACCAGCTCATGCTAGTGATTTAGGACCGTATATTCATTTACTTTTCCTTACACATTTTAGACAAATCTCTAACTTTTCCTTATGTTAGGCTAATACAGATGCATAGAATGGTGAACTGTGGCTCTCTTTGACATTGTGCTGGTATGTACTCCCAATACCAGTTATAGAACATATGTCAAATGTGTTTATTTAGAAATGTTCGTGTTGATTGATGTTCAATGGTACTGAACAGCCCATATGTAAAGCATGTGTATTTTTGATTTGTGCATATTATTGTAGGTATTATTGAGAGGAAGATGGTCTATTTCATGTTAGAAAATATGAAAGACCATAGAAATAACACCCGATATGACACACACCTACATGATGTACACAATGTATGCAATACACAATGTAATATGTTTATTTTATATAATCATTTTTCTGCATTTAATTTTCTGATTTTTGAAAGTAATTAAATGTGCAGTCTGCATTCCACCTGACTGAGAGAGGCTGATACGCATGTATGGAATGGTGAACTGTGGCTCTCTTTAACATTGTGCTGATTGGGCTGAAATAAAGTGCCTAAAGGAACGTCAGCGTCCTGTCATCTGTGCACCAGAACACAACGCAGTAGTCGGCGGAGTATAGACCGCGCCGGCTACACTAGCTAATATGCTAACACTGTATTGCATACAGGAGTAGCTAGCTAGCGCGCTAACTCTAGCTAACATGCTAACGTTAGCTGTTTGAATGTATGCATACACTTACGGGAGTAGCTAACGCTAGCTAGCATGCTAACGTGTAAACAGAGACCCAGAGAAATAACTTACCCATAGGATATACAGCAGCAGCTGCAGGATATGTCTGTGGCTGTTGCATGGCAGTGTCTGTGGCTGTTGCCTGGCAACCATACCTTTGTCAGGAGGAACACCTGTTCTCATCGATATCAGAGCGCGCTGCCTCCTCCCCCCGCCCTTCCAGAATGTTCCTTCTATTTAGCCAATCAACAACCAGCAAATGCAGCTTGTCTGTCTGTGTCAAATGAATAGGATTCAGGCATGGCCGTATACTTTTAGCTATACTAACCAGAGTTTTACTCACACAGTTTAAACAATTACATCATGAGAATCCTAAGAACCAGGCCGAAATTTTGATGTATAATGTATAATATGATAATATAGTATAATATGTATCTGTATCCTCAGAAATGTAGGCGCTATCACAATTTACAAACCACCAAAAAAACTGTAACTGGCAGGCGATTTCTAGAGTGGAGTTTCAAACGGTTTTAATGGATGTCTATGGGGAGGCGCAAGTTGGAAACAAAAGGACATAACGATCAATATATATGTTACAGCTTATATTTGAACATTTTTAGTGACAGCACAAATAGATGAACGTTTGGTGGTCTGCAGTCTCTCTTCCAATGACCGTATTTATGACAATAATGCCACTCAGAGTCACGTAATCCATGATCAACTCTCTGCTCCCTCGGAACAACTCCACCTGGTCCCTTAGAAAAAAACATCCCTCTAGTAGGCGTAACGTCTCCCCCAGCCCACGGACGCGTTCGGACATCCACACTGCTACCCTTGAGAGTAAAAATATAATCATCTGCCAGGGCAGCCGCCTCCCCTGCTGTCCTCACCTTCTGCTCACTTATGTACATGGCAATTCGCTATGGAACTGAATTTTTAAACTGTTCAAGTTCCATCAAATTACACAAGTCCTCAAAATCTTTCACCTTTGAGGCCGAACACCACCGACTAAAGTGAGTCCCCAAATCACGGGCAAATCCAAGATATGACTTATCCCCCTTTTTCCAATTCCTAAAATGCTGACGGTATGCTTCAGGGACCAATTCATACGCTTTTAGTACAGCCGCTTTAACCTTGGCATAATCACCGCTGTCTTCCGAAGACAACGAGGAAAACACCTCCTGAGCACGCCCAGTTAACACACATTGTAGCAAGACTATACGGTCTGAATCAATCCAACCTCTCGCGTCTGCAACACGCTCAAACAAAGTGAAGAATACATCAACGTCCCTCTCACTAAATGTAGGCACCAAGCGCAAACTATTCAAAATATCACGTGAATTATCGCTGCCCCTCGCCAACCCTTCATTCCTTGAGAAGTCACCTAATTTACCTTCTTTATTTAACCTCAATCTTTCCCTTTCTAACTCTAACTTTGCCCTTTCTATTTGCTGCCCCATTTCTGCTAGCGCTAAAGCTTTATCAACTTCTGCTCGCTGCCGCATCTTTTCCAATTCTACATCCTTCTCCCTCTCTAACTTCAATACGTAAAATCAACATTTCCTTTTGCTGTTCAAAATTTAAAGCTATATTAAGAGACGGACCCTGAGAAAAACCAGGCAAAACTGAATCACTAGGACTATGTAACTTTTGTTCAGGCGTTAAAACACCCATCTCATATAACTGTGCCATTATCATGGATCTAACATTTTCCATTAACCTCCTGTCGCCCACACTGATTTCATAATGATCAGCTCTCTTTAACAACTGATCTCTAGAACACTGATCCAACAATTCCTCCGAAGGAATAGCAATGAAATCCGCTACTTCTGCCATGATTAACACCACCTAACCATATGCACAAACAGCAATCAGTCCTCGGTAAACAACAGAATGTAGTATTGACCTACCTAATGAGCAACCCAGACTACCAAGTAATCTCACATATTGTGCGACCCCTCTAAACTGCCTAACTCGATCTAAATAACTCAGCCCTAGTCTTCAGGAGTTACTTGCGGTGGGTACTTATGCACTAAAACCCACTAGTTTGGCAAAGCGACCAGCAAGCTGGAAACTTCGCCACAACTATGGATGTGCTCCCGAGACAACCGCTCCAACCACTTTCACCCCGCACTATTCATATGCACACAAATCCTAAATAGGACAATGCGCTATACCTACAGGGGATTTAACTCAACATATAACTTTTTTCGCAAAAAAAAAGGTCAACACTCACCTTCCTTGTCCCGTGACTATTCTGCAGACAGAAACAAACTTATATCAATGATTCCATTACACCACAACATCCAATTTCACGTGGTTAATTCCCTTACGCAGGTTTCCACTAAACAAACAAATGAGCCCCCAATTTGTTATGGTCCAGCTCAAAGACCACAACAAGAAGTGGAAACCACGCTTAGAGGAATACCAGGAAACGATGTTTATTAATAACAGTAACCTAGGTTGACCAATATAACAGATCACTTTTCATATAGTTCCACAAGATGTGGCTGGCCACACCAGAAGCCAGGTTAATTTACAGAAATCATACACACCACAACAACGAGGAATGCTGGGCTGGGGACCAGCGAAAGAACAAACAGTCCAGCCCGCAACAATCAGGAAGGGGCGGGTTTTATTCAATCCAGAGCCATTGGCCAGCTGCCTCTGATCCGCTTGATTGCCTCAGCTCCACTCCACCAGGAAGTTCCCCCTGCGAACAAAACCCAGACAGAGACACCCACACACACTGGCAGAAGCCCTTGGGCCGACTGAGTTGGCCAGCCGTGGGAACCTCTTTCCAGTTTACACCAGAAATATTGTGAATGTTGGCTACTACATCCTGGGAGTTTCCCCTGCACAACTGGCTCATAAAACCATTCATTGACACCGGACGGCTGAGAGCAGAACAGGTGATCTACAACAAGAAAATATGTCGAGCACGGGTCGTGGTTGAAAACACTTTTGGTAGACTGAAGGGAAGGTGGCGTTGTCTCATGAAGAGAAATGACTGTGATGTTACAATGGTGAAATCTATGATTCTTTGCATAACCTTTGTGAGAGTCATGGAGAGGAATATGACAATGACTGGGATGCACCTGTAGCAGCAGAGCCTGTGGTGGCAGTGGCACAGGGTGTAGAGGAGGAGGGCAGGGGTGTACGAGAGGGTCTGATGCCTTACTTTAATTGATAAAAAACATTGTCCCTTGAAAATGCTGTGCTATTTTTGTTATGTAAAGTGACCACTTTTCTGGGCTGCCAATGGGAATGTGCAACCTTCCAATGCACACTCTTAAGTACTCTGTGGGTTCTTCATTACCTAGAGGTTAATGCCTTATTCACACCTATAGTCATTATGCTTTTGTACACTAGAAATACATAAATCTTTATGGATTGCTGCATTTGCCTCGAGGCTTATCAAGGTAGAATTGAATTTGACCTAGCTTCACTGACTTATTTAACCAATGTATTGGCAATGTTACACAAAGTGGTCAAAGTATTATTCTTTTTTACATCCTTGGTTCTTAGTTTTGACAGTGGAACAGCGAGCAGAATGTTGTGTTTAATACAGCATAAAATATGAAAATACATGATCAAACCCTTGTAAAAAGTATGTTTCAAAAAGGTTTTATTTAAACACACACATACAAATAGAAAAAACTGTAATAGAAATATAAATTCACACAACCAACTGTACATGTAACATATGTATAGAGCAAACATGAGGTGCAAATAAGCACACTGGGGTTTCATTCAGTTTCAGCGCCAGTTCAGTGCCTCTACATTACAAGCTGGCTCAGGGTAGAAAGGCCTGGTTGAAGGATGACATTGCTGCAATCTCCTGCCTCCTCAAAGCTGCTTCTAAATCTCTTGCCTGCGCTGCATCATCTAGTGCCATCTGTAAATGGCGCTGCCGTTGTGCTCGGTTCAACTCAATCTGCTCGACATCAGACGCCAGCATCTGCCTCAGGACAGTGAGATGCTCCTGTTCCCTCCGTCGTTTCCTCTGTCCTGGACAAAGACTTATTACAATGAATGACTTACAATAAAGAAAAACATACAACTCACGTTTCATATTATATATTAAAGAGTTATTGATACGATTAATATTAATGATTTATTAATAAGCGTGTATAGATTTACAGACAACAGACAAGAAGGGTTTACTTTTTATCCTATTATACTAACCAGTTGTATAGATTTACAGACAACAGACTAGAAGGGTTTACTTTATCTCCTATTATACTAACCAGCTGTATAGATATACAGACAACAGACTAGAAGGGTTTACTTTATCTCCTATTATACTAACCAGTTGTATAGATTTATAGACAACAGACTAGAAGGGTTTACTTTATCTCCTATTATACTAACCAGTTGTATAGATTTACAGACAACAGACTAGAAGGGTTTACTTTATCTCCTATTATACTAACCAGCTGTATAGATTTATAGACAACAGACTAGAAGGGTTTACTTTATCTCCTATTATACTAACCAGCTGTATAGATATACAGACAACAGACTAGAAGGGTTTACTTTATCTCCTATTGTACTAACCAGTTGTATAGATTTACAGACAACAGACTAGAAGGGTTTACTTTATCTCCTATTATACTAACCAGTTGTATAGATTTACAGACAACAGACTAGAAGGGTTTACTTTATCTGCTATTATACTAACCAGTTGTATAGATATACAGACAACAGACTAGAAGGGTTTACTTTATCTGCTATTATACTAACCAGTTGTATAGATTTATAGACAACAGACTAGAAGGGTTTACTTTATCTCCTATTATACTAACCAGTTGTATAGATTTACAGAGAACATACTAGAAGGGTTTACTTTCTCTCCTATTATACTAACCAGTGTCGGGAGACACTGAACCATTCTCGCTCGTCGCAAAGGGATCTTAAATAGAAAGATCATACAAAAGCCAACACACTATGAAATAGCAATAGCAGTAAGCAACTAGTTAGAACTAGCAGCTATTGTTATCTGCGACACAAGTTTACAGTCTCCGTTGTTATAAAGTGAGCTTTCCAAAAGCCAGCCTACAGAAAACAGTGTGCCTACAGGGTTATTAATGTAATGTCACTTAAAACACTTACCATCCTCCTCCATCAGCGAATCCAACAAACTGGTGGCCGAGTCAAGTATACCCCTCCCTCCCGTTGCTCGTCGGTCTGTAATCACTTTTATTTTTTTTTACTTTTCCCTACATTGCTGGAAAGTCCTTTTGTAGCCATGTGTGGACAGTAGTTTGCAGATTTCCAGATAAACTTTCTCGTTCCTCGTTGCCCCATCAAGCTCTCGCTGGATCCTCCCTTCTGCAACCAAACAAAGGAACTTCTGCACCTCCTCGTTTGACCACGGCGCATTCTTTCGGTTTGCCATAGTATTCGTAATGGATAATATGTACAGCTCTCACGCAATCACTGGCCAAACTATTTAAAGATGGTGGGATTACTCAGGATACTACATCTGGCGCGTGCAATGATGACGCAGTGAATAGTGACGATTCTCTGACCAATCAGCAGTCTGCCTTGTTTTCACGTCACATTTTAGTATCGCCTCAGCTCGCTCAGAACCTCGCCTGAGGTGGTACGAAAAAAAGTACCTGGAAGCAGGTACAGGTACAACTTTTACCCAGTGGAAAACCAAAAAAGTCGAGTCGAGTCAAGCTGAAGCGAGCTGCTTCTGTGTGGTGGAAAAGGGCCAAAAGACAGGGCCTAAAAGTATATAACATTTGCATTTCTTGAAGAAATGTAAACTGAAAAATCAGTTCACTGGCTGGCCAGTTCCATTGTCTCCCTCTATCACCTATTCCCACTTACATTCGAAAGACACTGCTGCAACGAAAAATAGCCTAAAGTTAGGTCCCGGCTTTTGCTCATAACGATGATCATATTATTCTGGGAGACGTTGGAACTGATTTGAGATCATAATAACATGGTTTCGTGCAAATCTGTCTAGTTTTTCTCATGGTTGAGTGATTCCGCGGACCCTGTTTTAAGATCTGGGGGACTATGGGGGAGGGGATCTAAAGGGACTGGCTGATTGGATTGTTTCCATCTATCACATATTCACATATAAATGCAGCCTGAAGACCGACGTCTCTAAACTTCCTGAGCTGAGCTTTTTCAGTCATTTAGATTTAGTGCAAATAATAATTAGAATAATAATCAGTATACAAATATACATATAACGTAGAACACGAACGAGCAGGGAAAAGATGCTTTGTTTTTGCTCGATTTCTACATTGTATGTTGACAAATTCCACAAGTCAATAACTCTGAAAAATGTCCAGTGAGGAGTTTACTGTATTTGATCGGCACACAAACATATTGGAAAGAATTCGAACCCACACTCTATCTGAAGCAGAGCGGAATGGTGCGGAAAGGTTTGAACTGACAAATGAGGAATTAAAACTGTTCATCGGCTTGCTTTATGTAAGAGGAATTACTGGAGGCAAAAGCATGCATCTGGAAGACTATTGGCCTATTGGTCTGCTGATTTGGGATATTTGAATTTCAAAGAAACACTGTCTAGACCAGAGGCGAAACCACCAGGGTGGCAATGGGTGGCTGCTGCCCTCCTAAACAAATGTCTTGCCACCCGACCCGTCAAAACTGTCTGATATCATATATTGTTATTTACACTATAATTAATAAACAAAAATACGACGTAGCGCATTAAAGTCCCGATGATTGAATGAATGTAACAATATTCTCACAGGCACAGACACGTAACATGTAACAATTCCACACAAAGACAAGACCAACACAGGGAACTTAAATAGTCCTCTAATGAGGTAATGGACACCAGGTGTAGTGATGACGATACTGAACAAGGTGTGCAGGGGGAGGAGATAACGATGGCAGCTCAGAAGACCGGGGAGGACGACCGCCGAAGCCTGCCTGCAGGTGGCAGTAGAGTGGCTTCTGAGGTAGTTTTCACTAATAGTCTCTGTGTAAGAGTTGTTTGTCCGTGCTTCTGAGTCTAAGACGGACCTTCTTCTAAGTGTGTGCTGCATCTCATTATATATGATTTAGTACAGTGCGTACTATTACTAACAAACGTCAGGGGTTATGACAACTAGAACTAGATAGCGTACAATTTCTGCTGAAATTGTGATGATGTGTGCTTGCGGCCACCCGTAGTCGACTGTGTACTGATATCAACTGCCAAACTGAGGTGACACTGCTGCTGCATGCACCATAGTATGCAATGTGTTAAACCTATCAGTCATTACTCATGAATACACACTGCTGCTGCAAGCACCATAGTATACAATGTGTTAAACCTATCAGTCAATACTCATGAATACACACTACTGCTGCAAGCACCATAGTATGCAATGTGTTAAACCACAGGTATCAAACCGGTTCCATGGAGGGCCGAGTGTCTACAGGTCTTTGCTCTCACCTTGTTCTTGATTGATTAATTAGGTCACTAATTGGTAAGGTTCTACTCTCTACTGGTTGTTTAGGTCTAAACTGGGAACTAATTTAAATGAAAACCCAAAACCCTACATACACTAGGCCCCCTGTGGAACTGGTTTGACATCCCTGTAGTTAAACTATTAAACAGCATAACAACCTGCCTATTAAACAGCATGTAACCTGACAATAGTACAGCATGTAACCTGCTTATTCATTATAATGCAAACCTGCCTATTCAACAGCATGTAACCTGCCTATTAACAAACATAGCAACCTGCCTATTAAGCAGCATTGTAAGCAGCCTTTTAACCAACCTAGTAACCTATTAAACACCATTGCAACCTCCCTAGTTGTTTTAGTGAGCCTACACAAACAGTACTGGCTAGCTAGTTAGTTTGCACACTAACAAAAGTTGTTTGAATACAGTCTACCCAGTGATGGAGCATACACATACAAGAGTAACTAGCTAGCTAGCAGCGCTAACGCTAGCTAGCATGCTAACGTTGTTGTTTGATGTATGCATACACTTACAGTAGTAGCTAACGCTAGCTAGCGTGCTAACGCTAGCTAACATGCTAACGTGTAAACAGAGATCCAGAGAAAGAACTTACCCATTCATTCATTGCTGCAGGCTGTCTTAATGTATGCATACACTTACAGAAGTAGCTAACGCTAGCTAACATGCTAACATGTAAACAGAGACCCAGAGAAAGAACTTACCCATTCATTCATTCATTCATTGCTGCAGGCAGTGTCTGTGGCTGTTGCATGCAGTGTCTGTGGCTGTTGCCTGGCAGCCATGCCTTTTCAGGAGGAACAGCTGTTCTCATCGATATCAGAGCGCGCTGCCTCCTCCCCCCCGCCCCTTCCAGAATGTTCCTACTAATTAGCAAATGCAGCTTGTCTGTCTGTGTCAAAATGAATAGGAATCAGGCATGGTCGTATACTTTTAGACCATAGTCAAGCACACATAATTAAAAACCATAAAGACGCTATCCTGGTCTGGTGCGTGGCTCCATCCCTGCTGTCAACTAGAAACGTGACACAATGCAGGTGAACAATTGTGTTCCTTAATGTGTACATCAATAATGACAGAACATAACTCAATGCCTCAGCTTGGGTTGGACACATGAGCCCACACCTTAGTGTTCAACCGTCTAAATAAGCAGGATACATCATATAGCACATAAAGAACCATTGGAATCTGCTTGGGAACATTGTTTTTTTGGGGGCTTCTCTTATTGGCTGCCATGGTTACCATGATACAGACACCGTCATTTATTGGACAGTGACCATCTTTATGGTATTTTTGTTCTATGATATTAAAATACAACAGTTTAAACTATATGTCAAACCAAGCAATATGTCAGTCCCAGAGTCCCACAGTTTAATGAGGTGGTGGTGTCCCAGAGTCCCACAGTTTAATGAGGTCCCACACAATATGTCAGTCCCAGAGTCCCACAGTTTAATGAGGTGGTGCGTCCCACACAATATGTCAGTCCCAGAGTCCCACAGTTTAATGAGGTGGTGCGTCCCACACAATATGTCAGTCCCAGAGTCCCACAGTTTAATGAGGTGGTGCAGTCCCAGCGTCCCACACAATATGTCAGTCCCAGAGTCCCACAGTTTAATGAGGTTGTCAGTCCCAGAGTCCCACACAAGTCCCAGAGTCCCACAGTTTAATGAGGTCCCACACAATATGTCAGTCCCAGAGTCCCACAGTTTAATGAGGTGGTGGTCCCACACAATATGTCAGTCCCAGAGTCCCACAGTTTAATGAGGTGGTGGTCCCACACAATATGTCGTCCCAGAGTCCCACAGTTTAATGAGGTGGTGCGTCCCACACATGTCAGTCCCAGAGTCCCACAGTTTAATGAGGTGGTCCAATATGTCAGAGTCCCACAGTTTAATGAGTGCGTCCCACACAATATGTCAGTCCCAGAGTCCCACAGTTTAATGAGGTCCCACACAATATGTCAGTCCCAGAGTCCCACAGTTTAATGAGGTGGTCCCACACAATATGTCAGTCCCAGAGTCCCACAGTTTAATGACACAATATGTCAGTCCCAGAGTCCCACAGTTTAATGAGGTGGTGTCCCACACAATATGTCAGTCCCAGAGTCCCACAGTTTAATGATGTCAGTCCCAGAGTCCCACAGTTTAATGAGGTGGTGCGTCCCACACAATATGTCAGTCCCAGAGTCCCACGTCCCACACAATATGTCAGTCCCAGAGTCCCACAGTTTAATGAGGTGGTGCGTCCCACACAATATGTCAGTCCCAGAGTCCCACAGTTTAATGAGGTGGTGCGTCCCACACAATATGTCAGTCCCAGAGTCCCACAGTTTAATGAGTCCCACACAATATGTCCACAGTTTAATGAGGTGGTGCGTCCCACACAATATGTCAGTCCCAGAGTCCCACAGTTTAATGAGGTGGTGCGTCCCACACAATATGTCAGTCCCAGAGTCCAATATGTCAGTCCCAGAGTCCCACAGTTTAATGAGGTGGTGCGTCCCACACAATATGTCAGTCCCAGAGTCCCACAGTTTAATGAGGTGGTGCGTCCCACACAATATGTCAGTCCCAGAGTCCCACAGTTTAATGAGGTGGTGCGTCCCACACAATATGTCAGTCCCAGAGTCCCACAGTTTAATGAGGTGGTGCGTACCACACAATATGTCAGTCCCAGAGTCCCACAGTTTAATGAGGTGGTGCGTCCCACACAATATGTCAGTCCCAGAGTCCACAGTTTAATGAGGTGGTGCCACACAATATGTCAGTCCCAGAGTCCCACAGTTTAATGAGGGGTACCAGTCCCAGACACAATATGTCCCAGTCCCAGAGTCAGTCCCACAGTTTAATGAGGTGGTGCGTCCCACACAATATGTCAGTCCCAGAGTCCCACAGTTTAAATATGTCAGTCCCAGAGTCCCACAGTTTAATGACGTGGTGCGTCCCCACACAATACACATTTAATGACGTGGTGCGTCCCACACAATATGTCAGTCCCAGAGTCCCACAGTTTAATGACGTGGTGCGTCCCACACAATATGTCAGTCCCAGAGTCCCATGAGAATCACAGGTTGCTGCAGGTCTCATCTCTCTCATGTTGTGTACGTTATTGACCAGTAGCATTCAATGTCCAGTCACATGTCACATCATTATCATTTGCCTTTGATCTTCATTTAAATGTTTCTGAAATAACTTCACCATTTGAGTATTCTACTCGATAGTGAGCTGAGTCACTCATAGTCAATGTTGTGTGAAGAGATGACTAAGCAGGATGGAGTAATGTTGTATCTCCTAATGTACAGTACACAGTGTCTGTTTTGCTCTGATCATTGCCATATTTGTCCACTGGATGGCGACGTGCTACAGCTGATTCATCTACCATGCTGTAGACCGATGCAGAGACTTGCTCAGGAGACTCTTGTGTTGGCCTCACTTGTGCTGTTCCTGGTGTACCGGCCACACAATATATCGATGTCACATCTGTAGACTCTGTAGAGGGCGATGGTACTGGACTGTTTGGTGAAACACTCAGCGGTTTTACCTGTTAGGAGATATTATTATCAGACATCGTTTTTAAACAATGTTCACATTTGTAATGTAACTCGACTTGTCCTAAGGATAATTACATAGTTGACTTAGAGCAGAACTGTACTCTAACTGATATAATACCAGACTTAATAAAATTGACCTGGAAACCATAGAAATGTACCGTACATTAAATTCATGAACAGTGTGTCCAAGCATACATCAAAATAATTGGCTAGGTGTGCCCAAAAGTACATTAAAATAATTGGCTAGGTGTGCCCAAAAGCACATTAAAATAATTGGCTAGGTGTGCCCAAAAGTACATTAAAATAATTGGCTAGGTGTGCCCAAAAGTACATTAAAATAATTGGCTAGGTGTGCCCAAAAGTACATTAAAATAATTGGATAGGTGTGTCCAAAAGTACATTAAAATAATTGGATAGGTGTGTCCAAAAGTACATTAAAATAATTGGCTAGGTGTGCCCAAAAGTACATTAAAATAATTGGCTAGGTGTGCCCAAAAGTACATTAAAATAATTGGATAGGTGTGTCCAAAAGTACATTAAAATAATTGGCTAGGTGTGCCCAAAAGTACATTAAAATAATTGGCTAGGTGTGCCCAAAAGTACATTAAAATAATTGGCTAGGTGTGCCCAAAAGTACATTAAAATGAATGGGAAATTGTGTCCAAACATATATTGAAAAGAATAGCTCTGAAATACGACTTTAAATGTGGTTGGCCTAGTTTATAAGTCAATAAGCCTGGTGTTAAATAAAAACGAAATAATGCAAAGCAGTGTAGAAAATAAATAAAGATAGATGTATACATTTAGAACTGGAAATTGATTGCTTGGTGCACTATTTAAAACATTAATTGATTGTTTGGTGCACTATTTAAAACATTAATTGATTGTTTGGTGCACTATTTAATATATTAATTGATTGCTTGGTGCACTATTTAATATATTAATTGATTGCTTGGTGCACTATTTAATATATTAATTGATTGCTTGGTGCACTATTTAATACATTAAGTGATTGCTTGGTGCACTATTTAATATATTAATTGATTGCTTGGTGCACTATTTAATATATTAATTGATTGCTTGGTGCACTATTTAATATATTAATTGATTGCTTGGTGCACTATTTAATATATTAATTGATTGCTTGGTGCACTATTTAATACATTAATTGATTGCTTGGTGCACTATTTAATATATTAATTGATTGCTTGGTGCACTATTTAATATATTAATTGATTGCTTGGTGCACTATTTAATATATTAATTGATTGTTTGGTGCACTATTTAAAACATTAATTGATTGCTTGGTGCACTATTTAATACATTAATTGATTGTTTGGTGCACTATTTAAAACATTAATTGATTGCTTGGTGCACTATTTAATACATTAATTGATTGCTTGGTGCACTATTTAATATATTAATTGATTGCTTGGTACACTATTTAATATATTAATTGATTGCTTGGTGCACTATTTAATATATTAATTGATTGCTTGGTGCACTATTTATAGGAGATATTATTATCAGACATCGTTTTTAAACAATGTTCACATTTGTAATGTAACTCGACTTGTCCTAAGGATAATTACATAGTTGACTTAGAGCAGACCTGTACTCTAACTGATATAATACCAGACTTAATAAAATTGACCTGGAAACCATAGAAATGTACTGTACATTAAATTCATGAACAGTGTGTCCAAGCATACATCAAAATAATTGGCTAGGTGTGCCAAAAAGTACATTAAAATAATTGGCTAGGTGTGCCCAAAAGTACATTAAAATGAATGGGAAATTGTGTCCAAACATATATTGAAAAGAACAGCTCTGAAATACGACTTTAAATGTTTGGTTGGCCTAGTTTATAAGTCAATAAGCCTGGTGTTAAATAAAAACGAAATAATGCAAAGCAGTGTAGAAAATAAATAAAGATAGATGTATACATTTAGAACTGGAGATTGATTGCTTGGTGCACTATTTAAAACATTAATTGATTGTTTGGTGCACTATTTAATATATTAATTGATTGCTTGGTGCACTATTTAATACATTAAGTGATTGCTTGGTGCACTATTTAATACATTAAGTGATTGCTTGGTGCACTATTTAATATATTAATTGATTTCTTGGTGCACTATTTAATACATTAAGTGATTGCTTGGTGCACTATTTAATATATTAATTGATTGCTTGGTGCACTATTTAATACATTAATTGATTGCTTGGTGCACTATTTAATACATTAAGTGATTGCTTGGTGCACTATTTAATACATTAATTGATTGCTTGGTGCACTATTTAATACATTAATTGATTGCTTGGTGCACTATTTAATACATTAATTGATTGCTTGGTGCACTATTTAAAACATTAATTGATTGCTTGGTGCACTATTTAATACATTAATTGATTGTTTGGTGCACTATTTAAAACATTAATTGATTGCTTGGTGCACTATTTAATACATTAAGTGATTGCTTGGTGCACTATTTAATACATTAATTGATTGCTTGGTGCACTATTTAAAACATTAATTGATTGCTTGGTGCACTATTTAATACATTAATTGATTGTTTGGTGCACTATTTAAAACATTAATTGATTGCTTGGTGCACTATTTAAAACATTAATTGATTGCTTGGTGCACTATTTAATACATTAAGTGATTGCTTGGTGCACTATTTAATACATTAAGTGATTGCTTGGTGCACTATTTAATACATTAATTGATTGTTTGGTGCACTATTTAAAACATTAATTGATTGCTTGGTGCACTATTTAAAACATTAATTGATTGCTTGGTGCACTATTTAATACATTAAGTGATTGCTTGGTGCACTATTTAATACATTAAGTGATTGCTTGGTGCACTATTTAATATATTAATTGATTGCTTGGTGCACTATTTAATACATTAATTGATTGCTTGGTGCACTATTTAAAACATTAATTGATTGCTTGGTGCACTATTTAATATATTAATTGATTGCTTGGTGCACTATTTAATATATTAAGTGATTGCATGGTGCACTATTTAATATATTAATTGATTGCTTGGTGCACTATTTAATACATTAATTGATTGCTTGGTGCACTATTTAATATATTAATTGATTGCTTGGTGCACTATTTAATATGAACAAAACGTGTAAATGTGTGATATAGAGATGTGCCTGGTGGCATCAGGTACAATGGGGCTGTGTTTAACATCAATAAACTGTGGTTGCATAAAGGTCCTATTCGCAAATAAACACTTAACAGAAACTCCGTACCTGCATCTGTTGTTTTCTAAAGGATTTCCATATATTGAATCCTATTCCAGCTGACACAACGACGACCAATGAAAACACACCAACCAAAACCAAAACACCCCTAAATTGAACTGTTGAAGTCTCTTTCATCTCATCGCTACCTGAGAGGGTACACACACACACACACAAATGTTTTGCTGAAGAAATTTGTTTTAAATATGGTGAATTATAACTACACTGATAATAAAAAAGCTTATATGTATTTTATACAGATCGACATGCACAGAAAGGTAATTCATTGAACTTACACAGTATGTCTATGGATTTTGAGACTGTCCGTCTGCTGACGTAGTTGTTGACAGTACAGTGGATGTGTCCTTTATTGCTGGACACAGAGATGTTGTATTCAGACTGTGACTGTGACTGTGCTGGCGTGCACCAACCTCCCAGACACTCTGACAACACCCAGCCCAAGCAGTTAACTGTGATGTTACACGGCCCAGAAGTAGAGTTGGAGTATATAATCTGCATATCTGGGATGGGGACTGCATCTGGAAGAACACACGTAGGTTGTAAATACAGGTACACTTTACATCACAGCTGGTTGAGGACACTTCACAGAGACAGAGATAGCAAGGAGGAGCGAGGAGCTGATGGACTTCAGTGATTGATTGGCCCCTTGGCCAATAAGCAGCTGTTGAATGTTGGGAAGGAGATGCTCATTTGGCAACATTTTTGTATTTTTTATTTCAACCAACATCTGTTTGCAGAATAAGTAGAAAACTATTCTCTACATATTTTTAATAAGTATGGATTTGCACATTATTGTTCATGTTTATTCACAATAAGGCTCAAATTGTCCATCATAAAAGGACACTCATGAAATGGCACTAAACTTACCTTGTACAGTTAGTCTGTATTTGGTAGTAATTTCCTTCCATTCCTTCTCAACAGTTGCAGAGTAAATTCCACTGTCATTCATGCTTAAATTCTTAACGCACAGAGTGTAGTTATGATGATGATAGTCCATCTTTTTGTTGTATTCAGGACGTGTGCCATTGTTTTTAACTATTATTTCAGAATTGAGCTTCCATCTGAAATTAGCAAAACCTTCCATTTCTTTAGAGACAGCCAGGCAGATATAACCTCCCTGCAACCCATACCGTTCTGTTAGACGATCTTCAGCCCAGGTCCCTAAAGAGAAAAATAGCAGGTTTAGAAGACAGGAAGTGACATCATTTGGTATATGTATGTTATGATAGCTTGTTGCCTCCCAACTCATTAGTAGTAAGAATATTGTGGAGGTAAATACTCCAGATACCCTTAAAAAGGTTGCTTTGCTCTGTTGCTATGTTACCATCACTCAGGATTAATGTTGCATGCTTGTAGACTTACACTTTTAAACCAGTTTTACACACAGGTTAAGAACTGGCAGCAGCTTAGACAATATGTTTGCTGGACTACATGCCAACAAGGCTATAATGTTACATACCTGTTACATGTTTGGACATGTGAATATGTACTGACCCTAAACGGATGTGTGGTCATTTCACAAAAAAACTGTGAGAAACCTCTCTCGTTTGACGATCATATAAAATCAGAAACTATTTATCAAAAACTGATGCAGATAAACTAATCTTTTCCATGATTTATTACCTCAAGATTAGATTACGGGAATGTGGGGCTTCCGGTTAGGTGAGCATGTGAACAGTAGGGTGATCTCGCCGTCCCACAACTTTACTCTAAAAAGTTTACTTTTTCATTAACCCCAATAGTCTAAAACTACACAGTGTACTATAACAAGTTACAACAAAGTGTCAGGTTGTCAAAATCTGGGAAAAATGTTAAAAAGAGCACCGAAGAAAAAACATCAGCCGCATGCAACAGCACATGCGTTACTAGCATCGCAAGCTTGCTGGAGGACCACAGAGCAAGCATATCCGCCGATTTCAAAACTACTTTGGCGACTTTGGAGGCGAAATTGGACTGTACACAGGCTGTGGTGACGGAACATGGTCAACGAATTGACTCTTTGGAGTCCAGGATTGAACGGCAGGACCAGAGAATTCAGGTTCTGGAAGATATGTGTGCGGAATTAGCCGAGAGTAACGCTAAGCTAAGGATGAAGACGTCAGATCTCGAAAGCCGCAGCCGCAGAAACAACATTAGGATAATCGGACTCCCGGAATCTATTGAAGGTCCGCGGCCTACAACCTTTTTTGCAGAGCTCCTCGTCGAATTGCTCGGCCAACAGACCCTTCCATCACCGGCAGAACTGGACCGAGCTCACCGGGCGCTCACTGCTAAGCCACAACCGGGGTCGCGGTCGCGGCCGGTAATTATTAGTCTCCACCTGTACCAGATAAAGGAGATGATTGTAAGGGAGGCACCGAAGAGACGAGGCGATCTCCAATACCGGGGGTCGCCGGTACACATCTATGAAGACTACACGGCGGAGGTCCTCAAGCAACGTGCTAAGTACTGTGACGCCATGTCAACGCTATACAACCTGGGCCTTAGACCATCTCTACTATTCCCGGGCCGCTTGCAGATTACGTTACCCAATGGAGATAAGAAGAAGCTAGCTTCACCTGAGGAAGCCGCGACTTTTGTGTCAAACTACCAGCAGAGACCAGACACGGTGGCCAACTAACAGACTCCAGCGGGGCTATCGGCTGGCTGCCCTAGCGTAGGCGGTGCCGACTAGCCTTTCCCCAGGGCTGGACTGAACCGAATCAATGTTGAGCAGGTGAGCCCCCAGTTAGTTTTCGAGTTAAATAGCAGTTATCTAGCAGTCTTAAGGGCCCAGGGGATGACATTCCACAACTTTAGAAGGGTATAACGTTACTTTGAAGACACTGGACCAATGACAGAGCAAACTGAGTTTATAATCCACTCGGACACTTTACATGGTACAGGATATTCCTGGAGCAAACTCTGCCACTCGCTGATATAGTAAAGTACACTATGGCTGACATTTTATTTGTATTTTTTATTTTGGCTGTTGGGGATTTATTTGGTAAATAGAGATGTGGGTCTGAGATGAAAAGGAAAGAAGATTTGATATGGAAAGGGAAGTGCCTTTGTCCTCTACGCAATGGCTGGGGTGACTAAAAAGGGGGCAAACGGTGGGCAGAAAGTGAGGATTATTTCACTAAATACTGGTGGGTTGAATGGTCCGACGAAACGTACTAAGATCATGACGCATGTTATAGATTTGAACGCCAATATAATGCTCCTGCAGGAAACACACTTGTGTGATTCTGACCACCGGAAATTAAAAAGGCCCTGGATCGGACAGATCTTTCACTCCAAATGTAATCTTAAAATAAGGGGTACAGCAATACTGTTAAGATCTAGAGTTTACTTTATACCCGATACCACAATTGCAGATTCAAAGGGCCGTTATGTTATCGTCTCGGGCACACTCTACCAAAAACCAATTATCTTAGCATCTGTTTATGGCCCTAACTGGGACGATGATTCTTTCATGAAATCATTCCTGTCTTTTATCCCAAACTTACTGGTGCTAGGAGGGGATATGAACTGTGTCATGGATCCGGTACTAGACAGATCTAATCCGATACCTGTCCCGCTCTCAAAAATGGCTGCAACTCTCTCCGCCTTCATGGACCGGTATGGTTATGTTGACCCCTGGAGGCTCTCATACCCCTCTACCAGACAATATTCTTTTTTCTCCCATGTGCACCGTACATACTCACGTATAGATTACATAATAGTGGACAGGACATTGATCCCATCAATCTCCTCCACCTAATATTCACCTATAACGGTTTCGGATCACTCAACTGTTATCTTAGACCTTCATTTTGACCACAAACCAAAGGGATTAAAATTTTGGCGCCTGGATCCTCTTTTATTAGCTGAGGCGGACTTTTGCAAGTATATATTAGAGACTATTATACTTTACCCTAGACACCAATTAAAACGATGAGACTTCACCTTCCCCTCTATGGGAAACCCTGAAGGCTTTTGTTAGAGGCAAAATTATATCATTTTCATCTTACACAAATAGAGCTCGTAAGGCTCGACGAGTAGAACTAGAGAAAGGTTTCGCAGACTTAGACATCTCACTCCCCACCAACCAATCACCTGACTTGTATAAAGAGAGGATGGTACTTCATACTGAGCTCGACCTGCTTCTGACAAAGGAGGCTGAACAAAATCTCCTGCGTGCGCGGGGATATAGGCACGAGCATGGGGATAAAGCCAGTGTTGCCTTTTGGCCCATCAACTAAAGGCCAAAATGGCCACAAATCAAATTACACAGACAAAAGACGGAACGGGCTCCATTACATCTGACCCAGAAACAATTAATGGTATTTTTAGGAAGTTCTACTCCCACTTATACAAGTCAGAATGTTTCTATGACGAAGCTCAGCTGTCTCAGTTTTTTTTTAAACTGGCCATGCCCAAGATATCTGACTGCGATCGTGAGATGTTAAACGCTCCTTTACAGCTTTCAGAAATCAAAGAGGCCATACAGTCAATGAACAATGGTAAATCCCCTGGACCCGATGGGTACCCGGTCGAATTTTATAAGAACTTTTCAGACCAACTAGCCCCATTGCTATTAGAAATGTTCAATCATTCATACAGTCTGGGCTCCCTGCCGCCCACCCTCACACATGCTGCTATTTCGTTGATCCATAAAAAAGGCAAGGACCCCTGAATTGCACATCGTACCGCCCAATCTCGCTATTATCTGTAGATATTAAAATACTTGCAAAAGCTCTAGCCCGCAGAATGGAGTCGGTTATGCCCTCAGTCATAGCAGAAGACCAGACAGGATTAATAAGGGGGAGGCTCTCTAATGTCAGGAGACTTCTCAGTGTCATTCATACACCGCATTCCCCTTCAGAACCAGAGGTGGTTGTGTCTCTTGATGCTGAGAAGGCTTTTGATAGGGTGGAGTGGCCCTACCTGTTCTCTTCTCCTCAACAGTTTGGTTTTGGGGAAGGTCTTATCTCTTGGATAAGGTTACTCTACTCCTCCCCCTGCGCATCAGTTTGCACTAACACCCAGCGTTCGGGGTACTTCCCTCTCTTCCGTGGGACTTGTCAGGGATGTCCGCTTTCTCCACTCTTATTTGCGGCCGCTATGGAGCCACTCTCAATTGCCTTGAAGGCAGAAGAGGGAATTAAGGCGATTCAGAGATGGGGCACAGACCACAAGGTATCGTTATATGCCGACGACCTCCTCTTGTACATCCGCGACCCTCAGTCAAGCATCCCACCGGCTCTATCGGTTATGAAATCCTTTAGCGAGTTCTCCGGTTACAAATTAAACATCTCAAAAAGCGAGTGCTATGCTTTTAACCAATTAGGTGTGGAGCTACCCTCGTCCTCAGTCCCCTTTAGAATATCTAATTCAGGATTCAAATATTTAGGCATCACAATGACAAGATCCGCCCGAACATTGCGAGAACAGAACTTCACTGCCTTAACGACAAAAGTCAGGTCCGATCTTCAGAGGTGGAACCGTCTACCGCTATCCTTGGTCGGAAGAGTACAGTCCGTCAAGATGAATATACTTCCCAGATACCTATATTTTTCCAATGTCTACCTGTCTTCCTACCTAGGTCATTTTTTACTGCCATAATAAGTATTATCCCCTCATTTATTTGGGCTGGCAAACACCCCAGAGCCAGCAGATTGCTACTACAGAGGGGTAGATCCCTGGGAGGTCTTGGCCTGCCTAGTCTAATTGGTTATTAGTGTGCTGCAAATGCTCATAAGATTATGCTTTGGTTTGACTTGGCTCAGAGCAACTGGTGCCAAATCGAGGCCAAGTAATGCTCCTCCTCTTCGCTCCAGGCTCTAGCTTGCAGTAGTCTTCCTTTCTCCCCCTCACTTTATACATCTAACCCCGTAGTAGCTGGCACTCTGAAAATCTGGGCACAAATTATACGTAACTCTGGCTGGCTCACCTTTCCGCAGACGACACCTATCTGCAATAATTCCTTCCTGCTAAAATTGACCCTAGATTTAAGTCTTTTGCTAGGAGTGGCCTCCGATATTTCAGCGATATGTATGTTAACAACTGCTTTGCTAAGTTTGAGCAATCATGCATAGCTTTTAATTGCAGCGGTTCTGATTTTTTAAGATACTTTCAGTTACGGGATTTCGCTAGGACCCACTCCCCCCAATTCCCTCAAATCCCACCGCCAAGCGGCATAGATCTAATTATTAAGGCTGAGACTTTGCCAAAAGGCCATATATCATACTTCTACAACCTACTTTCCCCATCTTTTGATTCTGCTGTAAACAAAATTAGGACCAGCTGGGAGAACGAACTGCAGATTTCCCTGTCTGATGACTTTTGGGCAAAAGCTCTTCGAGCAGTTAATTCTTCCACCAGTTGTGCTAGGTTAAGTCTCATCCAATTCAAAGTGGTGCATAGGATTCACTTCAGCAAGGCCAGACTTGCCCAGATTTACCCGGGTGGCTTGGATGAGGGACGTGATAGATGCTCTCAGACGCCTTGCGACCTGACCCATATGTTCTGGTCATGCCCCAAATTATTTAACTTTTGGCATTCATATTTTGATGCAATCTCAAAGATTCTGACGTTAAAGATCTGTCCTTCCCCCCATATAGCAATTTTTGGTAGACCCCCGGACGAACTTCACTTGACAACAATTCAAATTACTGTATTAGCTTTTACCTCTCTAATTGCTCGTCGAAAAATTCTGACTCTATGGAAGTCACCCTTACCACCGTCATTTAAAGCCTGGCTCGGTGACACGCTGTTTTCCTAAAACTTGAGAAGATAAAGTTTACACTCAGAGGCGCCACTGACAAATTTTATTCTCATTGGAAACCACTATTTGAGTATGTAAACCAGCTTTCCGCTAGGGAAATGTCACTGTAGTGGCATATGGAGTATATACCTGCATAGGTTCCGGACTCGTTATGACCCACTGCCTGCCCATCACAGATCCATGAAACCTAACAGCCTGACATGGCGTCCTAGGTGTTGGCAACTAACTTCTAACCTTAATTTTTATTTTTTATTGTTATTAGTATTATTATTAAATAATGTATTTGTATAATTTATTTATTGTAAGTTTAATTAGTCTTCCTATCCTACTCATTTGGTTTTGTTTGTATGCTTGACTGGCTACTGTGAGGGTGTGTGCTGGGGAGGGATATGGGATGGATGTTGGGTTTGAAGAACTGTTTGTTCTGAGTATATAAAATGGAGGCTTGTGTTATGTGGTGTTGTAGATGTTGCTTGAACTCTGTTTCCAATAAAATATATAAATAAAAAATTAAAAAAGATTACGGGAATGTTCTATTCTCTGGTTACCCTGATAATCAATGAACAAACTTCAACTAGTATTTAATATGGCTGCTAGAATTTTAACTAGAACTAAGAAGTTTGACCATATTACCCCAGTTTTAGCCTCTTTACATTGGCTGCCTGTTAAGGCTAGGGCAGACTTTAAAGTACTACTGTTAACATACAAAGCTTTACATCAACTTGCTCCCACCTACCTCGCTGAATTAGTCCAGCCATACATACCCACGCGTAACCTTAGATCAAAGGATGCTGGTCTCCTAATTGTACATAAAATTTATAAACAAACAGTTGGAGGTAGAGCCTTCTCCTATAGAGCTCCTCTATTATGGAATGAGTTGCCAATCTGGGTTAGAAATGTAGATTCTGTTCAAACCTTTAAATCACAATTAAAAACATATTTTCAGTAAGGTCTATGGTTGAGTGTAATATGGCCCAGGGTACAAAGGTGAACGGAAGGCTCGGATCTCATTCTGCCCTGCTGTCTTTGCCTTGCGGGTTCACATCTCCCCTGGGGTGTCCTCTCTCCCAATCCTGCCCGGGGGGTGGAGTCACTGGCTCGCTATAGCTTTCTGTTGTTGCTTCAATTCGAGTGGCTTTGTGAGCAAAAACAAAACCTCCCAATTGCTGCTTGGGGGGTGGAGTCACTGGCTCGCTATAGCTCTCTGTTGTTCCCTCAACTCGAGTAGCTTATGAGCAAAAACAAAACCTGTCCGAGTGGTTGTGGTTGATTGGTGTCCCTTGGTTGATGTTCGGTAAAGTGCGTGGGTGTTTTCCAGCCTATTGGGCCCTGTTTCGGGGTTTACCCTGTTTAGGACCACGGCTTCATTGGACCTCCCTGTCTCATTCTAAGATTTATGCTGCTAAACTGTTGTGCCTGGAACTAGTGTCCAGCCTTTCCCTGTGTTTGTGTCCACTTCCGTCAAGGGGGACGTCTCTACTTGCATCTGTTTGGCCTTGTCCTGGGTTTACCCATTCACCTGGTTCCTCTCTAGGTTTCTTCCTAAATCTGACCTTCAGGGAGTTTTTCCTAGCCGCCGTGTATCAACTTTTTTAACTTTGTTGTAAAAAGGGCTGGATGAAAATATATTTGATTGATAGATGAATATGTACTGTAATGTACAAATTACACAAATAATTATGCTTTGCAACAACATCCATGTTAACATCCTGATTGCTTGTATAAACTAATATCAAGGCTGCTAAATTGGACAGAGCAACTGGAATATGGCAAAAGAACAGGTACAGTAACTATGATTTCTTATGTTTAATCCTGGTGCTAAACTAGTGTAATTACAAGTGCATTTCTGTATGACTTGTTGGTACATGTTTGGTTTTATTTCTTAAAGCAACAGCCTAGTTAAAACACGCCTCGTTAAATGTGATCTATAGTTTCATAAAGCGATGTAAGAACACTGACTTTAGTCTTTACATTTTCTAAACATCCAAATAAATTACACAGACAGACTTATAATACAAAGGTTAGACATGGTTTCACGTTAAAATAAATTCTGATAGTCTAGTGTATACTAGCAGAACAAAAAATAATAATAGTCTAGTGTATACTAGCAGAACAAAGAATAATAATAGTCTAGTGTATACTAGCAATACAATAAATAATAATAGTCTAGTGTATACTAGCAATACAAAGAATAATAATAGTCTAGTGTATACTAGCAGAACAAAGAATAATAATAGTCTAGTGTATACTAGCAATACAATAAATAATAATAGTCTAGTGTATACTAGCAATACAAATAATAATAATAGTCTAGTGTATACTAGCAATACAAATAATAATAATAGTCTAGTGTATACTAGCAGAACAAAGAATAATAATAGTCTAGTGTATACTAGCAATACAATAAATAATAATAGTCTAGTGTATACTAGCAATACAAAGAATAATAATAGTCTAGTGTATACTAGCAGAACAAAGAATAATAATAGTCTAGTGTATACTAGCAATACAATAAATAATAATAGTCTAGTGTATACTAGCAATACAATAAATAATAATAGTCTAGTGTATACTAGCAATACAAATAATAATAATAGTCTAGTGTATACTAGCAATACAAATAATAATAATAGTCTAGTGTATACTAGCAGAACAAAGAATAATAATAGTCTAGTGTATACTAGCAATACAATAAATAATAATAGTCTAGTGTATACTAGCAATACAATAAATAATAATAGTCTAGTGTATACTAGCAGAACAATGAATAATAATAGTCTAGTGTATACTAGCAATACAATAAATAATAATAGTCTAGTGTATACTAGCAATACAAAGAATAATAATAGTCTAGTGTATACTAGCAGAACAAAGAATAATAATAGTCTAGTGTATACTAGCAGAACAAAGTTGAAATATGTCCACTAACAGTTATTTTAGGTTTTTGTTCTGTCCTAAAACCCTAAGTATCAATTAAGATATGCAACACATATAAGTCTGTCCAACTCATCCAAATATGTGAACTAGTACAATAAGAAGACGATTACCTGTAAGCAGGAGTAGAGTCAATAGGATGTTCATTCTAGAAGTATGAGAGTAACATCTGTTTTGTTTGTATGATATCTGCCCATGTGATGTCTGTCAGGGTGGATGGAACGTCACAGGTTCCCACAAAACTCCCCTACAATATCATAAATACTTTGTACATTTCCTGCCCCGTATTAGTTTAAACATCAACTGTTTAACAATGCTAATATAATACTAGCCAATTTGCTGTCAGGTTCACATTCTGTTTGGTTACTGCCTGCTATAACATGATTGTGTTTACGATATCAGTTATATGATTTAGAGATATCCCCGAAGGGATTGATCATGAAATGCAGTTCTGAGGCCATACAGAAGGAAAACTAAAAACCAAATGAGGGAGGCAGGAAGTGGAGGCAGGTGTTTGTTGGGTGGCCCTACTAGTGAGACAAACACATCAGAACGGAGTGAGTAACTCAACAATTAAAACATTTGAATTCAGTCTGATTAAAAAAAATGTGAAATTAATTTTGAAAGAAGCGAACAGTAAATTTGAGCAACTTGAGCAAGTGATCAACTGGTGTCTGTTAATCCAACTGTGTAATTGTGTCAACATGGCTCTTAAACTATGAAGCAGGTTGACCTGGATATTCTATTTTAAATAAAGATGTGTTATTGTTTGTAGCCTATCTATTCTTTGACAGTGGTCACAACCTATAGCATGCCTTTGTTTCATTTATGCTAAATTAATAAAAGGTACATTTTGGTATTCAGATTTATCTTATTAATTTGTGGTCATTTCCAAGAGAGGATAAATCCCTGATTTCAGCTGATACACTGGTCAATGATTACTAAAGTTGATCTATGAAATACACTGATTAGTTTGAGCATTAAAGTATTTTCCTAAACAGATATTATTTCACATGGCTGATGGCTGTTTAACATCTGTTTATTTCTAGCATGTGCATGTTTTTTTGGATCAGTTCCTCTTTGACAGTACTTAACACTCGAAGCGCCGGAAGTAGGTCATTTGACCCAGAGGCACGTAAAAGCATTTTTTGGAGGCACTAAATAAATTATAGAAATATCGTTTTAGGAATGCTCCTAGATATGCATGCTTTATCCCCCATATTTTTTTCTGTTAAAATAATCACTGGAAACGCGAATTTAAAGCTATTCTGCCGATTTTAAAGCTATTTAGATATTATAACACTTAAATTACCACACTTATTATTTTGAATGAAAACTATTTTTTTAACTTTTTGTAGACAATTTTGAGTTAACATGAATGACATGAATATAATCCTGTTGCTTCTGTATAACGAGGCGGCATCAGGGAAGTTCTAAACAACAAACTTATGTTTCAAAGCCAAGAATATTTTGCTTGTCAAAGATGCTTTTCAAATAAAAATAGCCTACTGAAACAATAGGCAATTAATAATAGTTAAACTGTGTGAATCGACAGTGAGCTTTTGGTAGGAAATAGACATCATCAACAGTTATGTTCGCACTGAGGTTTTAAAAAGAAACACTGGTTTTCACAGTTGGTATCTCAGTGTTAGAGTGCATGTTCTGTATGTATGATGTCCTGGGTTCCTATTGGAGGAGTTGGTATCTCAGTGGTAGAGTGCATGTTCTGTATGTATGATGTCCTGGGTTCCTATTGGAGGAGTTGGTATCTCAGTGGTAGAGTGCATGCTCTGTATGTATGATGTCCTGGGTTCCTATTGGAGGAGTTGGTATCTCAGTGGTAGAGTGCATGCTCTGTATGTATGATGTCCTGGGTTCCTATTGGAGGAGTTGGTATCTCAGTGGTAGAGTGCATGCTCTGTATGTATGATGTCCTGGGTTCCTATTGGAGGAGTTGGTATCTCAGTGGTAGAGTGCATGCTCTGTATGTATGATGTCCTGGGTTCCTATTGGAGGAGTTGGTATCTCAGTGGTAGAGTGCATGCTCTGTATGTATGATGTCCTGGGTTCCTATTGGAGGAGTTGGTATCTCAGTAGTAGAGTCCTGCTCCCCAAGTTGCCATTGCAAAATCAGCCAACCTGGTTAAATAAAGGTTAAAAACAATCTCAGATATCATGGCAAACTTGTCAGTCTGAATTTGAGAAGCTCTTGTGCTTGTGTCATCAAAACGCAGACAGCGCATGATATCTCTGATTTTTTGTTTAGACCATCGGCATTTCTAGATGATTTTATATGGGTGGCAAGTTGACATTTAACGGTGGCATATACTTCTATTGTTGGTTATATCCACTTACTTTTTACAAATACAGGTACAGAAAACGGACGGTGTAATGTCTTGCTTGAAGGAAAGCAAAGTGTTGGCATGGCGGATGTGGTTGGGAAGGGCGTTCCATAGTTGGGGTGTTGCAGCTGAGAAAGCTCTGTCGCCCCAGGTCCTCAGCTTTGTCCTGGTGGTTTTCAGGGTAATTGTGCCAGCGGACCCGAGGCTGGTGGATGGAGTGTGGCGAACGAGGAGGTCAGAGTGATAAGTGGGGGTGAGGTTATTTAAGGCTTTGTAGGTGATGAGCGATATTTTAAAATGAATCCTGTATTTAACTGGGAGCCAGTGAAGATTTTGGAGAACAGGTGTGATATGGTCTCGATGCTGAGAGGAGGTGAGCATGCGGGCTGCAGAGTTTTGCACATATTGGAGCTTATTGATGGTTTTTGCTGGAAGGCTGTAGAGTACTGATGCAGTAGTCCAGTCTGGAAGTTATGAGAGCAGGAATGAGAATGTTCCTGAGGTGGAAGACAGAGGACCGGATACGGGCGATGTTCCTGAGGTGGAAGACAGAGAGGACTGGATATGGGCGATGTTCCTGAGGTGGAAGACAGAGAGGACTGGATATGGGCGATGTTCCTGAGGTGGAAGACAGAGGACTGGATATGGGCGATGTTCCTGAGGTGGAAGACAGAGGACTGGATATGGGCGATGTTCCTGAGGTGGAAGACAGAGGACTGGATATGGGCGATGTTCCTGAGGTGGAAGACAGAGAGGACTGGATATGGGCGATGTTCCTGAGGTGGAAGACAGAGGACTGGATATGGGCGATGTTCCTGAGGTGGAAGACAGAGGACTGGATATGGGCGATGTTCCTGAGGTGGAAGACAGAGGACCGGATACGGGCGATGTTCCTGAGGTGGAAGACAGAGAGGGCTGGATACGGGCGATGTTCCTGAGGTGGAAGAAGGCTGTTTTTGTGACTTGGTTGACATGGGGCACGAAAGATAAGGTGGTGGGATCACTGATTGTTCCAAGGTTGCAGATCTTGGTAGAGGGGGTCACGATGGAGCCGTCGATGTTTAGGGAGAAAGTTTCACTCCCTTTCACTCCCTCTTCGTTTTTCTGCCATTTTCTCCTCTGCCAAAGAAACTCTTAAGCCTCTTAAAAGTCCTCGCCCGTGCTCCTAACAAAATGTTCACCTTAAGATCTCTTTTAAGGGTTAAGATACTTTCTGGATTACTTTTTTCTTTACTAGGATTTTCTCTTTAATTTTAAGAGTAAACGCCCACATTCCTAAGAATTTTCTTAGAATTTTGTCACTAGGATCTACTCATTAATATTCTTCATGAATAAGATATTCAGCTTACTACCTATTTATTTAGTGTACTACCTATTTATTTAGTGTACTACCGAGTTATTTATTGTACTACCTAGTTATTTAGTGTACTACTCACTTATTTAGTGTACTATATAGTTATTCAGTGTACTATCTAGTTATTTAGTGTACTACTGAGTTAGTTAGTGTACTACAGAGTTATTTAGCGTACTATCTAGTTATTTAGTGTACTACCTATTTATTTAGTGTACTACCTATTTATTTAGTGTACTACCGAGTTATTTATTGTACTACCTAGTTATTTAGTGTACTACTCACTTATTTAGTGTACTATATAGTTATTCAGTGTACTATCTAGTTATTTAGTGTACTACTGAGTTAGTTAGTGTACTACAGAGTTATTTAGCGTACTATCTAGTTATTTAGTGTACTACCTATTTATTTAGTGTACTACAGAGTTATTTACTGTAGTAACTAGTTATTTAGTGTACTATCTAGTTATTTAGTGTACTATCTAGTTATTTAGTGTACTACAGAGTTATTTAGTGTACTACAGAGTTATTAAGTGTACAAACTAGTTATTTAGTGTACGATCTAGTTATTTAGTGTCCTACCTAGTTATTGAGTGTACTACCTAGTTATTTAGTGTACTACAGAGTTATTTAGTGTACTACCTAGTTATTTAGTGTACTACCAAGTTATTTAGTGTACTACCTAGTTATTCAGTGTATTACCGAGTTATTTAGTGTACTATCTAGTAATTTAGTGTACTACCTAGTTATTTAGTGTACTATCTAGTTATGCAGTGTACTACCTAGTTATGCACTGTACTACCTATTAATTTGGTGTATATGTATTTATATGTATATATTATTGTACCTATGATTCAATTGGCAAAAAAATATTGTTGTTAATCCGTATAATCTTGCAACCTAGAACTGATTAAACAGGATGTGGTTTTCTTATCTAATAGCTTCAACCTGCATCCGTTGTTCCATGTTAAGACCTTATGACTCTTTTTTTTAAATGAAAATGTACCTCATAGGCAAACCTGAAATTAGAAGTAGATTTGTATTTTATAGAATAAATGTACTGCTTTAGACTATAAACACAACAGAATGTTGTTCAAGTTGTTTAATTCGATTGAGAGCGTCCACAATAATTAAATGTACATGTTTGTAACGATGCTAAGAGCCGGTTGCATATCTTAATGTTTTCTTTTTATTGGCTTGTCTGAGGTATGGCATTTTTTGCAACTCTGCCTTGAAGGCCAGCATCCCGGCCGGTTGGACTTTTAGTTATTGAAATATGTTTTCAGGGCAGCATCGCATCTAATCTGCGGTAAAATGTGTAACTGTTACTGGCTTTGATAGCACTTTACGCTGCTAGTTAAATAACAGCTCGATAGAAAAACAAGCTGTCCTGAGAAAAAAATATATCCTACCCCGCCCGCTCCAAACAATGTCCGGCCTCCTGCTGTCGCAGATTGGACGGCTGAGACAACCAATTAGATCCGATGCTGCCCTGAGAACATATTTCAATAACTAAAAGTCCAACCAGGGGCGGCAGTGGGTCAGGTTGTCTATCAATCGGAAGGTTGGTGGTTCGATCCCCCGTTCCTCCTGGGAAATTGTCGAGGTGTCCATGAGCAAGACACCTAACCCCAGCTGCTCCTGACGAGCCTGCAGTCGCCTTGCATGGTAGACGCGGTCGTCAGTGTGTGAATGAGTGAATGAATGGGTGAATGTGACGCAGGATCTGTAAAGCGCTTTTTATGGTTACTATAAAATAATGCTGCCAGTTAAGGACATGTAACACATCTGTTTCTTTAACTAGACACTCCAACGTATTTGTCCTTTTGTTCAGATGGGCATCCAATGTCCAGCTACAAAAGCCTTTTACACATAGATCAATTTCTGATCTGATCAATTAGATTTTTAACGAAAAGCAGTAGCATTTCTAATAGTTTAACAGTGGTGTACAGTTAAAAAACACGGTTCAAATTAATTCAATAAAGCTATAACAAAATGCTTATTTGATTATGGAAACGTACAGAGACTGACAGAGAAACAGAAAGAAAACAAAGTCTTTCATATTTATTACAACAGTTATTGTTAATTTTACTGTTAGAATGATGAGTTTCCAGTAATACAGATAAGCCCTGGTCTGGGCTGGTCACATTAAAAACAGTCTTGGGTCGTGTTTAGCAGAACATTTATGCGACTTGTGTATGTTAATAAAAAATGAGTTTGACCCTATTCTTAGAATTTCCATAAAAAACTTTGCACTGTCCTATTAGGTTTGGCTACTAAATGTGGCCCTCTTGAAGCAAACCCAATGATTTAACTCTGACATCCATTAAATTGACTGGCAACAAAAAAAGGAATAAAAAACTGGGAAATTTAAGGTGGGGTTGGTGTACTATCCAGTTAGAAAGACAGTTGCACAGTTAAGGTGGGAAGGTTAAGGTGGCACAGTTAAGGTGGCTCAGTTATGGTGACACAGTTAAGGTGGCACGGTTAAAGTTGCACGGTTAGGGTGACGCAGTTAAGGTGACACAGTTACGGTGGCTCAGTTAAGGTGACACAGTTAAGGTGGTCATATGACATTGATGTGCCGTCTTAAGATGAATTAGAATAACAAAAATACTCACACACACTCTCACACACACTCATACATATGTGAATAGACTCACTCACACTGACTCATGTAAACTAATTCCATAGAAACACACACTCATACATATGTGAATAGACTCACTCACACTGACTCATGTAAACTAATTCCATATACACACACATTCATACATATGTGAATAGACTCACTCACACTGACTCATGTAAACTAATTCCATATACACACACATTCATACATATGTGAATAGACTCACTCACACTGACTCATGTAAACTAATTCCATATACACACACTCATACATATGTGAATAGACTCACTCACACTGACTCATGTAAACTAATTCCATATACACACACATTCATACATATGTGAATAGACTCACTCACACTGACTCATGTAAACTAATTCCATATACACACACATTCATACATATGTGAATAGACTCACTCACACTGACTCATGTAAACTAATTCCATATACACACACTCATACATATGTGAATAGACTCACTCACACTGACTCATGTAAACTAATTCCATATAAACACACACTCATACATATGTGAATTGACTCACTCACACTGACTCATGTAAACTAATTCCATATAAACACACACTCATACATATGTGAATAGACTCACTCACACTGACTCATGTAAACTAATTCCATATAAACACACACTCATACATATGTGAATAGACTCACTCACACTGACTCATGTAAACTAATTCCATATAAACACACACGCATACATATGTGAATAGACTCACTCACACTGACTCATATACACTAATTCTATATAAACACACATTCATACATATGTGAATAGACTCACTCAGACTAACTCCTATAAACAAAATCCATATAAACACACACTCATACCTGTTAATACCTAAACCTTTTTCTAGTTGCTACAAACTGTCTGCGTATGTTTTCAAGCCCTCTGGTCAACACGTATTACTAGAACAGTATCGTACAAACAAACACTCGTACAGATTACTAAATGATGAATTCACATTATTGTCTTTATGTAAAGTAGCATTATCCATTGGGTTAAAGTGCTTTTAGTATTGTTAACATTCATCTCCAACACATTCAATAGATTACAATGAAAAGATGCATAGCACATCAGAAACGTAAACGTCAAGCTTGTTCTCAATCAATTGCAATTCCAGCTAGAACAGAAAGCACACCAACTTTACAATATCCATATTTTCAATTTCAAAAACATCAAGATATAACACTTGGATTGACTTGACTTGAGGTTGACCCCAGCTCTGCAAAACACATACTCAAAAAAATCAGTAGTACCATTGTATTGTTAGTGACGAAAAAACAAATATACATTATAATATATACAAAATCCTTCAAGAAAAAAATAAGAAGTCCTAATTTTCAGACTCCGATGTTATGCAGTGTAGACAAAGTACCTTATTGAACTGTAACAGTATCAGGATTCTGTGATATTGTCCAAGTAAATCATGATTCTGTCCTGATAAACCATGTTATTCACATAAAACGTTCAACCCTTTCAGTTACACAACGTCCTTTCGGAATAAGAATGATGCTTAGAAAAAAGTAATTGATCCCTTTCATATAAAGTACAGTAAAAACCCAGATGGGAAATATTTTGTTCTTTAACCTCTTGAAAAAATAACCTATTCGTATGAATGTTTAAAAAATACAAGTATAGCTCTGTGTGTGTGTGTGTGTGTGGGGGGGGGAGTGTGTGTGTACATTCTGATGAGCCAAAACAGACCAGTATGCTGTTTTTCCTTTGCGTACGGCCAAAACAGCATCAAGTTATCGTGGCATAGAATCTACAACACCCCTAAAGGAGTCCTGTGGTATCTGGTACCAATATATTAATGAAGGAGTCCTGTGTTATCTGGTACCAAATGTTAATGAAGGAGTCCTGTGGTATCTGGTACCAATATATTAGTGAAGGTGTCCTGTGGTATCTGGTACCAATACATTAGTGAAAGTGTCCTGTGGTATCTGGTACCAATACATTAGTGAAGGTGTCCTGTGGTATCTGGTACCAATACATTAGTGAAGGTGTCCTGTGGTATCTGGCACCAAGACATTAGTCAACGTGCCCTGTGGTATCTGGTACCAATACATTAGTGAAGGTGTCCTGTGGTATCTGGCACCAAGACATTAGTGTAGGTGTCCTGTGGTATCTGGTACCAATACATTAGTGAAGGAGTCCTGTGGTATCTGGCACCAATGCATTAGTGTAGGTGTCCTGTGGTATCTGGTACCCATACATTAGTGAAGGAGTCCTGTGGTATCTGGCACCAATGCATTAGTGAAGGTGTTATGTGGTATCTGGAACCAATACATTAGTGAAGGTGTCCTGTGGTATCTGTTACCAATACATTAGTGAAGGTGTCCTGCGGTATCTGGCACCAATACATTAGTGAAGGTATCCTGTGGTATCTGGCACCAAGACATTAGTGAACGTGTCCTGTGGTATCTGTTACCAATACATTAGTGAAGGTGTCCTGTGGTATCTGGCACCAATACATTAGTGAAGGTGTCCTGTGGTATCTGGTACCAAGACATTAGTGAAGGTGTCCTGTGGTATCTGGCACCAAGACATTAGTGTAGGTGTCCTGTGGTATCTGGCACCAAGACATTAGTGATGGTGTCCTGTGTTATCTGGCACCAATACATTAGTGAAGGTATCCTGTGGTATCTGGCACCAAGACATTAGTGAACGTGTCCTGTGGTATCTGGTACATAACATTAGTAAAGGTGTCCTGTGGTATCTGGCACCAAGACATTAGTGAAGGTGTCCTGTGGTATCTGGTACCAAGACATTAGTGAAGGTGTCCTGTGGTATCTGTTACCAATACATTAGTGAAGGTGTCCTGCGGTATCTGGCACCAATACATTAGTGACGGTATCCTGTGGTATCTGGCACCAAGACATTCGTGATCGTGTCCTGTGGTATCTGGTACCAAGACATTAGTAAAGGTGTCCTGTGGTATCTGGCACCAATACATTAGTGAAGGTGTCCTGTGGTATCTGGTACCAAGACATTAGTGAAGGTGTCCTGTGGTATCTGGCACCAAGACATTAGTGTAGGTGTCCTGCACCAAGACATTAGTGTAGGTGTCCTGTGGTATCTGGTACCAATACATTAGTGAAGGAGTCCTGTGGTATCTGGCACCAATGCATTAGTGTAGGTGTCCTGTGGTATCTGGTACCCATACATTAGTGAAGGAGTCCTGTGGTATCTGGCACCAATGCATTAGTGAAGGTGTTATGTGGTATCTGGAACCAATACATTAGTGAAGGTGTCCTGTGGTATCTGTTACCAATACATTAGTGAAGGTGTCCTGCGGTATCTGGCACCAATACATTAGTGAAGGTATCCTGTGGTATCTGGCACCAAGACATTAGTGAACGTGTCCTGTGGTATCTGTTACCAATACATTAGTGAAGGTGTCCTGTGGTATCTGGCACCAAGACATTAGTGAAGGTGTCCTGTGGTATCTGGTACCAAGACATTAGTGAAGGTGTCCTGTGGTATCTGGCACCAAGACATTAGTGTAGGTGTCCTGTGGTATCTGGCACCAAGACATTAGTGATGGTGTCCTGTGTTATCTGGCACCAATACATTAGTGAAGGTATCCTGTGGTATCTGGCACCAAGACATTAGTGAACGTGTCCTGTGGTATCTGGTACATAACATTAGTAAAGGTGTCCTGTGGTATCTGGCACCAAGTCTTTAGTGAAGGTGTCCTGTGGTATCTGGTACCAAGACATTAGTGAAGGTGTCCTGTGGTATCTGTTACCAATACATTAGTGAAGGTGTCCTGCGGTATCTGGCACCAATACATTAGTGACGGTATCCTGTGGTATCTGGCACCAAGACATTCGTGATCGTGTCCTGTGGTATCTGGTACCAAGACATTAGTAAAGGTGTCCTGTGGTATCTGGCACCAATACATTAGTGAAGGTGTCCTGTGGTATCTGGTACCAAGACATTAGTGAAGGTGTCCTGTGGTATCTGGCACCAAGACATTAGTGTAGGTGTCCTGTGGTATCTGGCACCAAGACATTAGTGATGGTGTCCTGTGTTATCTGGCACCAATACATTAGTGAAGGTATCCTGTGGTATCTGGCACCAAGACATTAGTGAACGTGTCCTGTGGTATCTGGTACATAACATTAGTAAAGGTGTCCTGTGGTATCTGGCACCAAGTCTTTAGTGAAGGTGTCCTGTGGTATCTGGTACCAAGACATTAGTGAAGGTGTCCTGTGGTATCTGGCACCAAGACATTAGTGAAGGTGTCCTGTGGTATCTGGCACCAAGACATTAGTGTAGGGGTCCTGTGGTATCTGGCACCAAGACATTAGTGATAGTGTCCTGTGGTATCTGGTACCAAGACATCAGTGAAGGTGTCCTGTGGTATCTGGCACCAAGACATTAGTGTAGGTGTCCTGTGGTATCTGGTACCAATACATTAGTGAAAGAGTCCTGTGGTATCTGGCACCAATGCATTAGTGTAGGTGTCCTGTGGTATCTGGTACCAATACATTAGTGAAGGAGTCCTGTGGTATCTGGCACCAATGCAATAGTGAAGGTGTTATGTGGTATCTGGAACCAATACATTAGTGAAGGTGTCCTGTGGTATCTGTTACCAATACATTAGTGAAGGTGTCCTGTGGTATCTGTCACCAATACATTAGTGAAGGCATCCTGTGGTATCTGGCACCAAGACATTAGTGAACGTGTCCTGTGGTATCTGGTACCAATACATTAGTAAAGGTGTCTTGTGGTATCTGGCACCAAGACATTAGTGAAGGTGTCCTGTGGTATCTGGTACCAAGACATTAGTGAAGGTGTCCTGTGATATCTGGTACCAAGACATTAGTGAAGGTGTCCTGTGGTATCTGGCACCAAGACATTAGTGAAGGTGTCCTGTGGTATCTGGCACCAAGACATTAGTGAAGGTGTCCTGTGGTATCTGGCACCAAGACATTAGTGAAGGTGTCCTGTGGTATCTGGCACCAAGACATTAGTGAAGGTGTCCTGTGGTATCTGGCACCAAGACATTAGTGTAGGTGTCCTGTGCTATCTGGCACCAAGATAGTGAATTTGTCTTGTGCTATCTGGCACCAAGACATTAGACATCAGACTTAATACAAAAACTTTGATAATAATAGTATGACCCTCGACCCGGATCTCTCGTTTGAACATATACAATATATTTCAAGGACAGCATTTTTACATCTTGCAATATTGCAAAGATCAAAAACGAGAAAAAGAGAAAAAACAGCCGGAAGTATAGCTTTCTCCTATAGAGCTTTTATATATTGGAATGAGCTGCCAATCTGAGTTAGAAATGCACACTCAGTTTAAACTTTTAAGTCACTCTTAAAAATGTATCTCTTTAGCAAGCGTCTATGATTAAGTGTAGTCTGGCCTAGGGTAAGAAGGTGAACTGGTGCGGTTGACTGGTGTCACTTGGTTAATGCTTATTAAAGTGGATGGGTGTTCTCCAGCTTGTTGGCCCCTATGCATGGCTGGTGTCACTTGGTTAATGCTTATTAAAGTGGATGGGTGTTCTCCAGCTTGTTGGCCCCTATGCATGGCTGGTGTCACTTGGTTAATGCTTATTAAAGTGGATGGGTGTTCTCCAGCTTGTTGGCCCCTATGCATGGCTGGTGTCACTTGGTTAATGCTTATTAAAGTGGATGGGTGTTCTCCAGCTTGTTGGCCCCTATGCATGGCTGGTGTCACTTGGTTAATGCTTATTAAAGTGGATGGGTGTTCTCCAGCTTGTTGGCCCCTATGCATGGCTGGTGTCACTTGGTTAATGCTTATTAAAGTGGATGGGTGTTCTCCAGCTTGTTGGCCCCTATGCATGGCTGGTGTCACTTGGTTAATGCTTATTAAAGTGGATGGGTGTTCTCCAGCTTGTTGGCCCCTATGCATGGCTGGTGTCACTTGGTTAATGCTTATTAAAGTGGATGGGTGTTCTCCAGCTTGTTGGCCCCTATGCATGGCTGGTGTCACTTGGTTAATGCTTATTAAAGTGGATGGGTGTTCTCCAGCTTGTTGGCCCCTATGCATGGCTGGTGTCACTTGGTTAATGCTTATTAAAGTGGATGGGTGTTCTCCAGCTTGTTGGCCCCTATGCATGGTTTATCCTTTTCCGGGCTACAGTCTCACTAGACCCCCCTGTCTCATTTTAAATATGTATGCTGCTATGCTATTGTGCCGGGGACAAAGGGAACTAGTGTCTAATCTTTCCTTGTGTCTTGTTTCGCTTACAACAAGGAGGCCACCCCTCAGAGGTTCCTCTCTAGATATCTTCCTAAATTCGACCGTTCAAGGAGTTTTTTCTAGCTGCCGAGTATCAAACTGTATCTACTTGTTCATGTGTGGTCAGTCGGATTCAGGCTGGGAGTTTGTAAAAGCACTTGTGAGTTTGTAAAAGCACTTGTGAGTTTGTAAAAGCACTTGCCTTTGGCACACAACATCTTGTGGACAGTCTTTGGTTTGTCCGTCTTAAGATCACTGTTTGTAGGCACTCATCAATACTGACTGGAAGCACCCACAAGCCGTGTTGTTTCAAACCTTCACATTTGTCCACACCATCTAATGGACTCAGACCTTTACATGTGTCTACACCATCTAATGGACTCAGATCTTCACATGTGTCCACACCATCTAATGGACTCAGATCTTCACATGTGTCCACATCATCTAATGGACTCATACCTTCACATGTGTCCACACCATCTAATGGACTGATATCTTCACATGTGTCCACATCATCTAATGGACTCAGATCTTCACATGTGTCCACATCATCTAATGGACTCAGATCTTCACATGTGTCCACATCATCTAATGGACTCAGACCTTCACATGTGTCCACATCATCTCATGGACTCAGACCTTTACATGTGTCCACATCATCTAATGGACTCAGACCTTCACATGTGTCCACATCATCTAATGGACTCAGACCTTCACATGTGTCCACATCATCTAATGGACTCAGATCTTCACATGTGTCCACACCATCTAATGGACTCAGACCTTCACATGTGTCCACACCATCTAATGGACTCAGATCTTCACATGTGTCCACACCATCTAATGGACTCAGATCTTCACATGTGTCCACATCATCTAATGGACTCAGATCTTCACATGTGTCCACATCATCTAATGGACTCAGACCTTCACATGTGTCCACATCATCTAATGGACTCAGATCTTCACATGTGTCCACATCATCTAATGGACTCAGATCTTCACATGTGTCCACACCATCTAATGGACTCAGATCTTCACATGTGTCCACATCATCTAATGGTCCACACTCTAATGGACTCAGATCTTCACATGTGTCCACATCATCTAATGGACTCAGATCTTCACATGTATCCACACCATCTAATGGACTCAGATCTTCACATGTGTCCACACCATCTAATGGACTGATATCTTCACATGTGTCATCTAATGGACTCAGATCTTCACATGTGTCCACACCATCTAATGGACTCAGATCTTCACATATGTCCACACCATCTAATGGACTCAGATCTTCACATGTGTCCACACCATCTAATGGACTGAGATCTTCACATGTGTCCACATCATCTAATGGACTCAGATCTTCACATGTGTCCACACCATCTAATGGACTCAGATCTTCACATGTGTCCACATCATCTAATGGACTCAGATCTTCACATGTGTCCACATCATCTAATGGACTCAGATCTTCACATGTGTCCACACCATCTAATGGACTCAGACCTTTACATGTGTCCACATCATCTAATGGACTCAGACCTTCACATGTGTCCACATCATCTAATGGACTCGGACCTTCACATGTGTCCACATCATCTAATGGACTCGGACCTTCACATGTGTCCACATCATCTAATGGACTCAGATCTTCACATGTGTCCACACCATCTAATGGACTCAGATCTTCACATGTGTCCACACCATCTAATGGACTCAGATCTTCATCATGGACTCAGATCTTCACATGTGTCCACATCATCTAATGGACTCAGATCTTCACATGTGTCCACATCATCTAATGGACTCAGATCTTCACATGTGTCCACATCATCTAATGGACTCAGATCTTCACATGTGTCCACATCATCTAATGGACTCAGATCTTCACATGTGTCCACATCATCTAATGGACTCAGATCTTCACATGTGTCCACATCATCTAATGGACTCAGATCTTCACATGTGTCCACACTAATGGACTCATCTAATGGACTCAGATCTTCACATGTGTCCACATCATCTAATGGACTCAGATCTTCATGTGTCCACATCATCTAATGGACTCAGATCTTACATGTGTCCACACCATCTAATGGACTCAGATCTTCACATGTCCACACCATCTAATGTCCACACCATCTAATGGACTCAGATCTTCACATGTGTCCACACCATCTAATGGACTCAGATCTTCACATGTGTCCACACCATCTAATGGACTCAGATCTTCACATGTGTCCACACCATCTAATGGACTCAGATCTTCACATGTGTCCACACCATCTAATGGACTGAGATCTTCACATGTGTCCACATCATCTAATGGACTCAGATCTTCACATGTGTCCACACCATCTAATGGACTCAGATCTTCACATGTGTCCACATCATCTAATGGACTCAGATCTTCACATGTGTCCACATCATCTAATGGACTCAGATCTTCACATGTGTCCACACCATCTAATGGACTCAGATCTTCACATGTGTCCACATCATCTAATGGACTCAGATCTTCACATGTGTCCACACCATCTAATGGACTCAGATCTTCACATCCACATGTCTAATGGACTGATATCTTCACATGTGTCCACACCATCTAATGGACTCAGATCTTCACATGTGTCCTCACCATCTAATGGACTCAGACCTTCACATGTGTCCACATCATCTAATGGACTTAGATCTTCACATGTGTCCACACCATCTAATGGACTGATATCTTCACATGTGTCCACACCATCTAATGGACTGAGATCTTCACATGTGTCCACATCATCTAATGGACTCAGATCTTCACATGTATCCACACCATCTAATGGACTCAGATCTTCACATGTGTCCACACCATCTAATGGACTGATATCTTCACATGTGTCCACACCATCTAATGGACTCAGATCTTCACATGTGTCCACACCATCTAATGGACTCAGATCTTCACATGTGTCCACACCATCTCATGGACTCAGATCTTCACATGTGTCCACATCATCTAATGGACTCAGATCTTCACATGTGTCCACATCATCTAATGGACTCAGATCTTCACATGTGTCCACATCATCTAATGGACTCAGATCTTCACATGTGTCCACATCATCTAATGGACTCAGACCTTCACATGTGTCCACACCATCTCATGGAATCAGATCTTCACATGTGTCCACACCATCTAATGGACTCAGACCTTCACATGTGTCTACACCATCTAATGGACTCAGATCTTCACATGTGTCCACACCATCTAATGGACTCAGATCTTCACATGTGTCCACACCATCTAATGGACTCGGACCTTCACATGTGTCCACATCATCTAATGGACTCAGATCTTCACATGTGTCTACACCATCTAATGGACTCAGATCTTCACATGTGTCCACACCATCTAATGGACTCAGATCTTCACATGTGTCCACATCATCTAATGGACTCAGATCTTCACATGTGTCCACACCATCTCATGGACTCAGACCTTCACATGTGTCCACATCATCTAATGGACTTAGATCGTCACATGTGTCCACATCATCTAATGGACTCAGATCTTCACATGTGTCCACATCATCTCATGGACTCAGACCTTCACATGTGTCCACACCATCTAATGGACTCAGATCTTCACATGTGTCCACATCATCTAATGGACTCAGATCTTCACATGTATCCACATCATCTAATGGACTCAGATCTTCACATGTATCCACACCATCTAATGGACTCAGATCTTCACATGTATCCACACCATCTAATGGACTCAGATCTTCACATGTATCCACACCATCTAATGGACTCAGATCTTCACATGTGTCCTCACCATCTAATGGACTCAGTGTGTCCATCTTAGGAGATTATCAACAATATTCTCTTAACCTGTGATAATGTTTTGGCTCATAAATGTGTGTGCATGTGTGTGTTCATGTTGATCAAATGTGGAGCAGCTCATCTTATTTTTATTCCATCTAGAACCTTTCTCACCATACATATCTCCTCTATTTTCTCCTAGTTCTCTCATCTTATTTTTATTCCATCTAGAACCTTTCTCACCATACATATCTCCTCTATTTTCTCCTAGTTCTCTCATCTTATTTTTATTCCGTCTAGAACCTTTCTCACCATACATATCTCCTCTATTTTCTCCTAGTTCTCTCATCTTATTTTTATTCCGTCTAGAACCTTTCTCACCATACATATCTCCTCTATTTTCTCCTAGTTCTCTCATCTTATTTTTATTCCATCTAGAACCTTTCTCACCATACATATCTCCTCTATTTTCTCCTATTTCTCTCATCTTATTTTTATTCCATCTAGAACCTTTCTCACCATACATATCTCCTCTATTTTCTCCTATTTCTCTCATCTTATTTTTATTCCATCTAGAACCTATCTCACCATACATATCTCCTCTATTTTCTCCTAGTTCTCTCACCTTATTTTTATTCCATCTAGAACCTTTCTCACCATACATATCTCCTCTATTTTCTCCTAGTTCTCTCATCCCATTCATTCATGCTCTCGCTCTCCTCCTAAACATTGCTGATTCGGACACTAAGGGGACTACTGTCTCTCACACGTCCTCTATCCCCTCCTCTTTCTTCCCCTCTATAGCTCTCCTCCAGTTTCATCTTCTCGGGATCCGCCCCTTGTTCTACTGCCTCTCCGCTGTTGCCATGGTGACGGGATGCCTGCATGGCGGGGCTTGGAGGCGGGGCTTGTTTAAAGTGGGGCGGCATCTTGGTTTTGGCCACCTTGTCGAAGAAGGCAAAGTCGGCCACGTACTTGCCTGAGGGGGACAGAGAAACCACAGGGGGGAACTCATACCCCCACAGGATCTCGTCAGGGAGGTAGGAGGTGCGGACCTGGCAGCTGGCAGAGGTGGGCTCCACTGTGGCACTTAAGATCACCAGTAGCTCAAAGTCAGCCAGATCTGGATCCGTCCACCCACCACCTAGGATGGAGAAAGAGCATGGAGATATAAAGTCTAAAGTATGAACCATAATATAATACAATATAACCCTAGGATGGAGAAAGAGCATGGAGATATAAAGTCTAAAGTATGAACCATAATATAATACAATATAACCCTAGGATGGAGAAAGAGCATGGAGATATAAAGTCTAAAGTATGAACCATAATATAATACAATATAACCCTAGGATGGAGAAAGAGCATGGAGATATAAAGTCTAAAGTATGAACCATAATATAATACAATATAACCCTAGGATGGAGAAAGAGCATGGAGATATAAAGTCTAAAGTATGAACCATAATATAATACAATATAAACCTAGGATGGAGAAAGAGCATGGAGATATAAAGTCTAAAGTATGAACCATAATATAATACAATATAACCCTAGGATGGAGAAAGAGCATGGAGATATAAAGTCTAAAGTATGAACCATAATATAATACAATATAACCCTAGGATGGAGAAAGAGCATGGAGATATAAAGTCTAAAGTATGAACCATAATATAATACAATATAACCCTAGGATGGAGAAAGAGCATGGAGATATAAAGTCTAAAGTATGAACCATAATATAATACAATATAACCCTAGGATGGAGAAAGAGCATGGAGATATAAAGTCTAAAGTATGAACCATAATATAATACAATATAACCCTAGGATGGAGAAAGAGCATGGAGATATAAAGTCTAAAGTATGAACCATAATATAATACAATATAACCCTAGGATGGAGAAAGAGCATGGAGATATAAAGTCTAAAGTATGAACCATAATATAATACAATATAACCCTAGGATGGAGAAAGAGCATGGAGATATAAAGTCTAAAGTATGAACCATAATATAATACAATATAACCCTAGGATGGAGAAAGAGCATGGAGATATAAAGTCTAAAGTATGAACCATAATATAATACAATATAACCCTAGGATGGAGAAAGAGCATGGAGATATAAAGTCTAAAGTATGAACCATAATATAATACAATATAACCCTAGGATGGAGAAAGAGCATGGAGATATAAAGTCTAAAGTATGAACCATAATATAATACAATATAACCCTAGGATGGAGAAAGAGCATGCAGATATAAAGTCTAAAGTATGAACCATAATATAATACAATATAACCCTAGGATGGAGAAAGAGCATGGAGATATAAAGTCTAAAGTATGAACCATAATATAATACAATATAACCCTAGGATGGAGAAAGAGCATGGAGATATAAAGTCTAAAGTGTGAACCATAATATAATACAATATAACCCTAGGATGGAGAAAGAGCATGGAGATATAAAGTCTAAAGTGTGAACCATAATATAATACAATATAACCCTAGGATGGAGAAAGAGCATGGAGATATAAAGTCTAAAGTATGAACCATAATATAATACAATATAACCCTAGGATGGAGAAAGAGCATGGAGATATAAAGTCTAAAGTATGAACCATAATATAATACAATATAACCCTAGGATGGAGAAAGAGCATGGAGATATAAAGTCTAAAGTATGAACCATAATATAATACAATATAACCCTAGGATGGAGAAAGAGCATGGAGATATAAAGTCTAAAGTATGAACCATAATATAATACAATATAACCCTAGGATGGAGAAAGAGCATGGAGATATAAAGTCTAAAGTATGAACCATAATATAATACAATATAACCCTAGGATGGAGAAAGAGCATGGAGATATAAAGTCTAAAGTATGAACCATAATATAATACAATATAACCCTAGGATGGAGAAAGAGCATGGAGATATAAAGTCTAAATTATGAACCATAATATAATACAATATAACCCTAGGATGGAGAAAGAGCATGGAGATATAAAGTCTAAAGTATGAACCATAATATAATACAATATAACCCTAGGATGGAGAAAGAGCATGGAGATATAAAGTCTAAAGTATGAACCATAATATAATACAATATAACCCTAGGATGGAGAAAGAGCATGCAGATATAAAGTCTAAAGTATGAACCATAATATAATACAATATAACCCTAGGATGGAGAAAGAGCATGGAGATATAAAGTCTAAAGTATGAACCATAATATAATACAATATAACCTAGGATGGAGAAAGAGCATGGAGATATAAAGTCTAAAGTGTGAACCATAATATAATACAATATAACCCTAGGATGGAGAAAGAGCATGGAGATATAAAGTCTAAAGTGTGAACCATAATATAATACAATATAACCCTAGGATGGAGAAAGAGCATGGAGATATAAAGTCTAAAGTATGAACCATAATATAATACAATATAACCCTAGGATGGAGAAAGAGCATGGAGATATAAAGTCTAAAGTATGAACCATAATATAATACAATATAACCCTAGGATGGAGAAAGAGCATGGAGATATAAAGTCTAAAGTATGAACCATAATATAATACAATATAACCCTAGGATGGAGAAAGAGCATGGAGATATAAAGTCTAAAGTATGAACCATAATATAATACAATATAACCCTAGGATGGAGAAAGAGCATGGAGATATAAAGTCTAAAGTATGAACCATAATATAATACAATATAACCCTAGGATGGAGAAAGAGCATGGAGATATAAAGTCTAAAGTATGAACCATAATATAATACAATATAACCCTAGGATGGAGAAAGAGCATGGAGATATAAAGTCTAAAGTATGAACCATAATATAATACAATATAACCCTAGGATGGAGAAAGAGCATGGAGATATAAAGTCTAAAGTATGAACCATAATATAATACAATATAACCCTAGGATGGAGAAAGAGCATGGAGATATAAAGTCTAAAGTATGAACCATAATATAATACAATATAACCCTAGGATGGAGAAAGAGCATGGAGATATAAAGTCTAAAGTATGAACCATAATATAATACAATATAACCCTAGGATGGAGAAAGAGCATGGAGATATAAAGTCTAAAGTATGAACCATAATATAATACAATATAACCCTAGGATGGAGAAAGAGCATGGAGATATAAAGTCTAAAGTATGAACCATAATATAATACAATATAACCCTAGGATGGAGAAAGAGCATGGAGATATAAAGTCTAAAGTATGAACCATAATATAATACAATATAACCCTAGGATGGAGAAAGAGCATGGAGATATAAAGTCTAAAGTATGAACCATAATATAATACAATATAACCCTAGGATGGAGAAAGAGCATGGAGATATAAAGTCTAAAGTATGAACCATAATATAATACAATATAACCCTAGGATGGAGAAAGAGCATGGAGATATAAAGTCTAAAGTATGAACCATAATATAATACAATATAACCCTAGGATGGAGAAAGAGCATGGAGATATAAAGTCTAAAGTATGAACCATAATATAATACAATATAACCCTAGGATGGAGAAAGAGCATGGAGATATAAAGTCTAAAGTATGAACCATAATATAATACAATATAACCCTAGGATGGAGAAAGAGCATGGAGATATAAAGTCTAAAGTATGAACCATAATATAATACAATATAACCCTAGGATGGAGAAAGAGCATGGAGATATAAAGTCTAAAGTATGAACCATAATATAATACAATATAACCCTAGGATGGAGAAAGAGCATGGAGATATAAAGTCTAAAGTATGAACCATAATATAATACAATATAACCCTAGGATGGAGAAAGAGCATGGAGATATAAAGTCTAAAGTATGAACCATAATATAATACAATATAACCCTAGGATGGAGAAAGAGCATGGAGATATAAAGTCTAAAGTATGAACCATAATATAATACAATATAACCCTAGGATGGAGAAAGAGCATGGAGATATAAAGTCTAAAGTATGAACCATAATATAATACAATATAACCCTAGGATGGAGAAAGAGCATGGAGATATAAAGTCTAAAGTATGAACCATAATATAATACAATATAACCCTAGGATGGAGAAAGAGCATGGAGATATAAAGTCTAAAGTATGAACCATAATATAATACAATATAACCCTAGGATGGAGAAAGAGCATGGAGATATAAAGTCTAAAGTATGAACCATAATATAATACAATATAACCCTAGGATGGAGAAAGAGCATGGAGATATAAAGTCTAAAGTATGAACCATAATATAATACAATTTAACCCTAGGATGGAGAAAGAGCATGGAGATATAAAGTCTAAAGTATGAACCATAATATAATACAATATAACCCTAGGATGGAGAAAGAGCATGGAGATATAAAGTCTAAAGTATGAACCATAATATAATACAATATAACCCTAGGATGGAGAAAGAGCATGGAGATATAAAGTCTAAAGTATGAACCATAATATAATACAATATAACCCTAGGATGGAGAAAGAGCATGGAGATATAAAGTCTAAAGTATGAACCATAATATAATACAATATAACCCTAGGATGGAGAAAGAGCATGGAGATATAAAGTCTAAAGTATGAACCATAATATAATACAATATAACCCTAGGATGGAGAAAGAGCATGGAGATATAAAGTCTAAAGTATGAACCATAATATAATACAATATAACCCTAGGATGGAGAAAGAGCATG
>CM055735.1:564905-592405 GCA_029465975.1 Dallia pectoralis | reverse complement strand
CCCAAATGAATACCCAACATCTAGATAATATATACCCAACATCTAGTTAATGTATACCCAAATGAATACCCAACATCTAGTTAATATATACCCAAATGTTTACACAACATCTAGTTAATATATACCCAAATGTATACCCAACATCTAGTAAAAATATACCCAACATCTAGTTAATGTATACCCAAATGAATACTCAACATCTAGTTACTATATACCCAAATGTATACCCAACATCTAGATAATATATATCCAACATCTAGTTAATGTATACCCAAATGAATACCCAACATCTAGTTAATATATACCCAAATGTTTACCCAACATCTAGTTAATATATACCCAAATGTATACCCAACATCTAGTTAATATATACCCAACATCTAGTTAATGTATACCCAAATGAATACTCAACATCTAGTTACTATATACCCAAATGTATACCCAACATCTAGATAATATATATCCAACATCTAGTTAATGTATACCCAAATGAATACCCAACATCTAGTTAATATATACCCAAATGTTTACCCAACATCTAGTTAATATATACCCAAATGTATACCCAACATCTAGTTAATATATACCCAACATCTAGTTAATGTATACCCAAATGAATACTCAACATCTAGTTACTATATACCCAAATGTATACCCAACATCTAGATAATATATATCCAACATCTAGTTAATGTATACCCAAATGAATACCCAACATCTAGTTAATATATACCCAAATGTTTACCCAACATCTAGTTAATATATACCCAACATCTAGTTAATGTATACCCAAATGAATACCCAACATCTAGTTAATATATACCCAAATGAATACCCAACATCTAGTTAATGTATACCCAAATGAATACCCAACATCTAGTTAATGTATACCCAAATGAATACCCAACATCTAGTTAATGTATACCCAAATGAATACCCAACATCTAGTTAATGTACACCCAAATGAATACCCAACATCTAGTTAATGTATGACCACCCATCTAGGTAATATATACCCACAATCTAGTTAATGTATATCCAAATTAATACCCAACATCTAGGTAATATATACCCAAATGAATACCCAACATCTAGTTAATGTATACCCAAATGAATACCCAACATCTAGTTAATGTATTCCCAAATGATTACCCAACGTCTAGTTAATATATAACCAAATGAATACCCAACATCTAGTTAATGTATGACCACCCAGCTAGGTAATAAATACCCACAATCTAGTTAATGTATATCCAAATTAATAGCCAACATCTAGGTAATATATACCCAAATGAATACCCAACATCTAGTTAATATATACCCAAATGAATACCCAACATCAAGTTAATATATACCCAAATGAATACCCAACATATAGTTAATATATAACCAAATGAATACCCAACATCTAGTTAATATATACCCAACATCTAGTTAATATATACCCAAATGAATACCCAACATCTAGTTAATATATAACCAATGAATACCCAACATCTAGTTAATGTATACCCAAATGAATACCCAACATCTAGTTAATGTATGACCACCCATCTAGGTAATATATACCCACAATCTAGTTAATGTATATCCAAATTAATACCCAACATCTAGGTAATATATACCCAAATGAATACCCAACATCTAGGTAATGTATACCCAAATGAATACCCAACATCTAGTTAATATATACCCAAATGAATACCCAACATCTAGTTAATATATACCCAAATGAATACCCAACATCAAGTTAATATATACCCAAATGAATACCCAACATATAGTTAATATATACCCAAGTGATTATCCAACATCTAGTTAATATATACCCAAATTAATACCCAACATCAAGTTAATGTATACCCAAATGAATACCCAACATCAAGTTAATATATACCGAAATGAATACCCAACATCTAGTTAATATATACCCAAATGAATACCCAACATCTATTTAATATATACCCACACATTTTGAGTTAACATGAATGACATCACATGAATATCATCCTCCTGCTTCTGTGTAACGAGGCGGCATAAGTGATGTTCTGAACGACAAACTTATGTAGAACACACACAGCCAAACATATTTAGCTTTTTATTGAATGGCCTACTGGGGTTGTAGAAAGCAACAGTGTTTCTCACAAATGTATCGAATATCTCAGATATCATTGCAAACCTATCAGTATGAATTCGAGAAGCTCTTGTGATTGTGTCATCAAATGTAGGGGGACTCAAATATATGTGAACTTGTTACCATAGAGATGAACAACTAAATTAGAAGGAATGTATCACTATTGCATTAAATTAAATGTGAATACATTATATAAGACCGTTTTGACAACTGGGGTGGCAGATATTTTTCTTAGGGAGGCAGCGGTGTGCTTGTCATTTGTACAGATTTCTGGTGTGGCTGTTTGCCCGATGGGACTAAACATATTGTATTCTCTGCTTGACTATACAATATACATGTCAGAATGAACATAGGAAGACAGGCACAGTTTTGTATTAGAGTAATTTAATGAAAAAATATTTTAATAGCCTTATATTTGCTGCCAGCTTTATGTGTTAGTGTCCCTGCCCCACTCAACGCGAGTGTGGAATACGGGGCATTGGTTCCCCTGCCCTACTCAATGTGAGTGTGGAATACGGGGCATTGGTTCCCCTGCCCTACTCAACGTGAGTGTGGGATACGGGGCATTGGTTCCCCTGCCCTACTCAATGTGAGTGTGGAATACGGGGCATTGGTTCCCCTGCCCTACTCAACGCGAGTGTGGAATATGGGGCATTGGTTCCTCTGCCCTACTCAACGTGAGTGTGGGATACGGGGCATTGGTTCCCCTGCCCCACTCAACGTGAGTGTGGGATAGGGGCATTGGTTCCCCTGCCCTACTCAATGTGAGTGTGGGATACGGGGCATTGGTTCCTCTGCCCCACTCAATGTGAGTGTGGAATACGGGGCATTGGTTCCCCTGCCCTACTCAATGTGAGTGTGGGATACGGGGCATTGGTTCCTCTGCCCCACTCAACGTGAGTGTGGGATACGGGGCATTGGTTCCCCTGCCCTACTCAACGTGAGTGTGGGATACGGGGCATTGGTTCCTCTGCCCCACTCAACGTGAGTGTGGGATACGGGGCATTGGTTCCCCTGCCCTACTCAATGTGAGTGTGGGATACGGGGCATTGGTTCCCCTGCCCCACTCAACGTGAGTGTGGAATACGGGGCATTGGTTCCCCTGCCCTACTCAATGTGAGTGTGGGATACGGGGCATTGGTTCCCCTGCCCCACTCAACGTGAGTGTGGAATACGGGGCATTGGTTCCCCTGCCCCACTCAACGTGAGTGTGGAATACGGGGCATTGGTTCCCCTGCCCCACTCAACGTGAGTGTGGGATACGGGGCATTGGTTCCCCTGCGACACTCAATGTGAGTGTGGAATACGGGGCATTGGTTCCCCTGCCCCACTCAATGTGAGTGTGGAATACGGGGCATTGGTTCCCCTGCCCCACTCAACGTGAGTGTGGGATACGGGGCATTGGTTCCCCTGCCCTACTCAACGTGAGTGTGGAATACGGGGCATTGGTTCCCCTGCCCCACTCAATGTGAGTGTGGGATACGGGGCATTGGTTCCCCTGCCCTACTCAACGTGAGTGTGGGATACGGGGCATTGGTTCCCCTGCCCCACTCAATGTGAGTGTGGAATACGGGGCATTGGTTCCCCTGCCCCACTCAACGCGAGTGTGGAATACGGGGCATTGGTTCCCCTGCCCCACTCAATGTGAGTGTGGAATACGGGGCATTGGTTCCCCTGCCCCACTCAATGTGAGTGTGGGATACGGGGCATTGGTTCCCCTGCCCCACTCAACGTGAGTGTGGGATACGGGGCATTGGTTCCCCTGCCCTACTCAACGTGAGTGTGGGATACGGGGCATTGGTTCCTCTGCCCCACTCAACGTGAGTGTGGAATACGGGGCATTGGTTCCCCTGCCCCACTCAAGGTGAGTGTGGGATACGGGGCATTGGTTCCCCTGCCCCACTCAACGTGAGTGTGGAATACGGGGCATTGGTTCCCCTGCCCCACTCAATGTGAGTGTGGGATACGGGGCATTGGTTCCCCTGCCCTACTCAACGTGAGTGTGGGATACGGGGCATTGGTTCCTCTGCCCCACTCAACGTGAGTGTGGAATACGGGGCATTGGTTCCCCTGCCCCACTCAAGGTGAGTGTGGGATACGGGGCATTGGTTCCCCTGCCCCACTCAATGTGAGTGTGGGATACGGGGCATTGGTTCCCCTGCGACACTCAATGTGAGTGTGGGATACGGGGCATTGGTTCCCCTGCGACACTCAATGTGAGTGTGGGATACGGGGCATTGGTTCCTCTGCCCCACTCAATGTGAGTGTGGAATACGGGGCATTGGTTCCCCTGCCCCACTCAATGTGAGTGTGGGATACGGGGCATTGGTTCCCCTGCCCTACTCAACGTGAGTGTGGAATACGGGGCATTGGTTCCCCTGCGACACTCAATGTGAGTGTGGGATACGGGGCATTGGTTCCCCTGCCCCACTCAACGTGAGTGTGGAATACGGGGCATTGGTTCCCCTGCGACACTCAATGTGAGTGTGGGATACGGGGCATTGGTTCCCCTGCGACACTCAATGTGAGTGTGGGATACGGGGCATTGGTTCCCCTGCCCCACTCAATGTGAGTGTGGGATACGGGGCATTGGTTCCCCTGCCCCACTCAATGTGAGTGTGGAATACGGGGCATTGGTTCCCCTGCGACACTCAATGTGAGTGTGGGATACGGGGCATTGGTTCCCCTGCCCCACTCAATGTGAGTGTGGGATACGGGGCATTGGTTCCCCTGCCCCACTCAATGTGAGTGTGGAATACGGGGCATTGGTTCCTCTGCCCCACTCAACGTGAGTGTGGGATACGGGGCATTGGTTCCTCTGCCCCACTCAATGTGAGTGTGGGATACGGGGCATTGGTTCCCCTGCCCCACTCAACGTGAGTGTGGAATACGGGGCATTGGTTCCCCTGCGACACTCAATGTGAGTGTGGGATACGGGGCATTGGTTCCTCTGCCCCACTCAATGTGAGTGTGGAATACGGGGCATTGGTTCCCCTGCGACACTCAATGTGAGTGTGGGATACGGGGCATTGGTTCCCCTGCCCCACTCAATGTGAGTGTGGGATACGGGGCATTGGTTCCTCTGCCCCACTCAACGTGAGTGTGGGATACGGGGCATTGGTTCCCCTGCCCCACTCAATGTGAGTGTGGAATACGGGGCATTGGTTCCTCTGCCCCACTCAATGTGAGTGTGGGATACGGGGCATTGGTTCCCCTGCCCTACTCAACGTGAGTGTGGGATACGGGGCATTGGTTCCCCTGCCCCACTCAACGTGAGTGTGGGATACGGGGCATTGGTTCCTCTGCCCCACTCAAGGTGAGTGTGGGATACGGGGCATTGGTTCCTCTGCCCCACTCAACGTGAGTGTGGAATACGGGGCATTGGTTCCCCTGCCCCACTCAATGTGAGTGTGGGATACGGGGCATTGGTTCCCCTGCCCCACTCAACGTGAGTGTGGAATACGGGGCATTGGTTCCCCTGCCCCACTCAACGTGAGTGTGGGATACGGGGCATTGGTTCCTCTGCCCCACTCAATGTGAGTGTGGGATACGGGGCATTGGTTCCCCTGCCCCACTCAATGTGAGTGTGGGATACGGGGCATTGGTTCCTCTGCCCCACTCAACGTGAGTGTGGAATACGGGGCATTGGTTCCCCTGCCCCACTCAACGTGAGTGTGGAATACGGGGCATTGGTTTCCCTGCGACACTCAATGTGCTAAAACGAATGATAACTCAGAGATTACAATTAGCATTCTGTAAGGCCATTGAAAACTGTTTCCCTCAAAAGCACACTAGCTACTTTAAACTAAAGCACATTACTTGACTTATCCTGTGTGTGTATCGGTAACATATAGGCTAGTTATCACCATGTGTGCATCACATGAATGAAATATCTGAGCCCAAATGCGTTGAGCACAACACATCAGACAGTTTTAAACCAAGTGGCAACCTTCCGGTCTCTCTCCTGAAACCAATAGGAAGTGAGTTAAACTGCAATTCATTGACTGGCCGCTTGAGGCTGGCTGCAGAAGTGAGTCAAATCTGTATCTCCCCCATGTTAAAATGATCAACTTTACAGCAGAAAAAAACATGTTTACAGCCTGGTTCTCCATTTCTCTATATCTTTTTTATAACTCATCCGTTTAGTTGATTAATATTTAAAGTTCTGCATAATTTAGGGTGTATCCAGCGGATTCCCGCATTACCGGATGCCTGCATGTTCATAAATAGCGTAACATTTATTAACACTGACTATATTTGGAAGTATTTTTTGACATGTCCTCAAAGATAAGTGTAAGAAATTAGCCTATAATTACTCAGTAAACAGCATCCAGGCTCCTCAGCTCCATCCACGTACCGCCTCTTTGACCATTTTCGTTTATCCGGGAGTGACGCGCTGCCAAAATGGCGCAGGTCGGCGACGCCCAGTTTAGGCTTCAAAAACGGTCTTCAGAAACCTACGGGTGACGTCACGGATACTACGTCCATATCTTTATACAGTCTATGTATTAAACATATATTTAACCTTTATTTAACTAGGTAAGCCGATTAAGATCAAATTCTCATTTGCAATGGTGACCTGGCGATTGATGTTTGAGTTAACAGTGGTACAACAAGAATCCTGTGAAATTCTGTTGTTTTTGGATACAATTATCTTTTACAGTTTATTATAAAATCCATTACTTCAGTGTTTTTATAATTACATTTGGCTTTCCTGTCAATATTTTGCGATTAATTAGGTTTAATTAAAAATGATTAGTGTGATAATATGGAACCATAAAGGCCTATGTGCACTTATTAAATAATAGTGGACACATTTAGGCCATCTATATAAAAGGAGGTTTACCCAAATGAAAGTGAAAATATACATGACCAGTCTGTCTTTACAGACTCTTTTACATTAGAAGGACATGATTTATATTTATTAATTTGAAAACACCAGAACTCATCTGTTGTCTGTATGTATATGTGCTATATTTCGGATTCTAACTCGTGGTGCCACTGCATCAGAACCACTGCACCAGAACCACTGCACCAGCACCACTGCACCAGAACCACTGCACCAGAACCACTGCACCAGTACCACTGCACCAGAACCACTGCACCAGAACCACTGCACCAGAACCACTGCTCTAGAACCACTGCACCAGAACCACTACACCAGTACCACTGCACCAGAACCACTGCACCAGTACCACTGCACCAGAACCACTACACCAGTACCACTGCACCAGAACCACTACACCAGTACCATTGCACCAGAACCACTACACCAGTACCATTGCACCAGAACCACTACACTGAAGACTTAAACGCTCAGAACACTTCAGGTTCATGATGTCCAGCATTGCAAGTTTACATTTTCTTTCTTCATTCAACAGGGTGATCAAATGATTATCTTAAACTTGTACAACACCCAGATGTGACGACTGCACTGTGTCTCTGTATCAATATTACTCTAATCATAACAGATGACACAGAAAAATACAGTAATAACAATCTAATGGAACAGGAGATTGTGAACACTGTCATATCTTCATTTGATCATCAAGTTCTGGCAGGGACTTTCCTCCACAGCAGAATAAGTAAACCACTGATCAAGGGATGTTGAAAAGACGACCAACTGGTTGAAAAGACGTCCTACTGGTTAAAAAAACGTCCTACTGGTTGAAAAGATGTACTACTGGTTGAGAAGATGTCAAATGGATGCATTTGAAATACTCCCGCTCAATGGGAAACATGCAGGGTATTCGAGGTTTAACACAACATGCAGGGTATTCGAGGTTTAACACAACATGCAGGGTATTCGAGGTTTAACACAACATGCAGGGTATTCGAGGTTTAACACAACATGCAGGGTATTCAAGGTTTAACACAACATGCAGGGTATTCGAGGTTTAACACAACATGCAGGGTATTCGAGGTTTAACACAACATGCAGGGTATTCAAGGTTTAACACAACATGCAGGGTATTCGAGGTTTAACACAACATGCAGAGTATTCGAGGTTTAACACAACATGCAGGATATTCAAGGTTTTACACAACATGCAGGGTATTCGAGGTTTAACACAACATGCAGGGTATTCAAGGTTTAACACAACATGCAGGGTATTCAAGGTTTAACACAACATGCAGGGTATTCAAGGTTTAACACAACATGCAGGGTATTCAAGATTTAACACAACATGCAGGGTATTCAAGGTTTAACACAACATGCAGGGTTTTCAAGGTTTAACACAACATGCAGGGTATTCGAGGTTTAACACAACATGCAGGGTATTCGAGGTTTAACACAACATGCAGAGTATTCGAGGTTTAACACAACATGCAGGGTATTCGAGGTTTAACACAACATGCAGGGTATTCAAGGTTTAACACAACATGCAGGGTATTCAAGGTTTAACACAACATGCAGGGTATTCATGGTTTAACACAACATGCAGGGTATTCGAGGTTTAACACAACATGCAGGGTATTCAAGGTTTAACACAACATGCAGGGTATTCAAGGTTTAACACAACATGTAGGGTATTCATGGTTTAACACAACATGCAGGGTATTCGAGGTTTAACACAACATGCAGGGTATTCGAGGTTTAACACTTTTTACGTCTGTATGTGTAGCAGTTTAACATTTGAAACCAGAGCTCGTACCCTTGGCGGCCCAGGCCCTAAGAGGGCTGTTGTCATCTATGATGTGGTAGAAGGTTAGGGGGAGGATGAGGAAGGGGCTGTCTGTAGAGGTGTCCACCTGGAAGGGAACATTCCTCTGGTCAAGTCGTAACGTCTCCCCTTGCTTGGTCTGGGACGTCTGGAGCAACTTCCCTGCCACCTGAGAGACAGATTGGAATCATGTTTCTGGCACTGTGACAGAATTATCAAGTGACTATTATTTGTTTATATATTTTACCACCACAGATAAAGAAACTCACAAACAAATGTGCATACAGGCACCAGCACACAACATTGGAGTGATAGATACATGTGTGTATATATATAGAGAGAGAGGGTGAGAGAATAAGAGAGATGGAGAGATTGTCAGAGCTCACTCCGAAGCACTACTACTGCCACCTGCCGGCAAGCTTCGGCAGTCGTTTCAGCAGTCGTCTTCGCCCGTCTTCTAATCTGCCATCGTTCCCTACCCCTTCACATTGTTTCCAGTCTTATCATTACATACACCTGGTGTCCATTCCCTCATTAATAGAGTATATAGGTGCCCTGTGTTTGGTCATGTCTCATCATTACACACACCTGGTGTCCATTCCCTCATTAGTAGAGTATATAGGTTCCCTGTGTTTGGTCATGTCTCATCATTACACACACCTGGTGTCCATTCCCTCATTAATAGAGTATATAGGTGCCCTGTGTTTGGTCATGTCTCATCATTACACACACCTGGTGTCCATTCCCTCATTAGTAGAGTATATAGGTTCCCTGTGTTTGGTCATGTCTCATCATTACACACACCTGATGCCCATTCCCTCATTAATAGAGTATATAGGTGCCCTGTGTTTGGTCATGTCTCATCATTACACACACCTGGGGCCTCATTTATAAACGCTGCGTACGCACAAAAGAATGCGTACGCCGCTCTCTACGCAATAGTTCGGATTTATTTAAAAAAAACTTGACGTGAAAATGTGCGGTCCTCCAGGCAAGCTGGGACCCATGCGTACGCACAGAAACGGATGAAATGAGAAATGGCAACACAGTCGGCAGATGGATGAAATACATGAAACTGTGTGAAACTGCAGACCATTGTGTAAAATAAATCAAAATATTACCTGCCATTAATAATACGAAGGATTTACAAAGCCATTCTTACAATTAACAGCCTACACAAACACCTGTTTGATCGATCTGCAAAAACAAATCAAATATATAAAAAATATGTATATAAAACAAGATATAACGTCAATTAAAATTGATATATATTTCAAAAAAATAACTCAAATATGTTCTGTAATTATATTGTCATGTTGTGCAATTGATCTTCATAAATAATACGGCAAACAGAATTAAATCGTGTATAAAACGGATATTCTTGTCGATGTCTCCGTCTGACGGAGCAGATAGATGGATAGATGGGAGATATATAGATGGATATATATATAGGTGGGGAGATGGATATATATATATATAGTCTTTATTGTCCACTGGGGAAAGTGTATTTCATAGTATTGATGTCGTTATCAGCTACATAATAATAATCTCATAATTACATAAAGTTTCACTGCAGGTGAACAGGCAAACCAAAACGCAATTTGCATCATCATGTCCGATTCCCAAATGTAATCGGTGCAGCACGAGTGATAATGAAAATGCTTTCATATATCGAAAACATTTTCATCCGATCAATGTCCTAATAATTTGTGTCACATTATCAGCAACATAGTGCCAATAAATCTGCATTTTGGCAAACAACATGTTCTCCTCTTTTCCACCTCTCCAACAGGAAACTTCACATTAAGTAACGTTACTTTTCCGGTTTTCCTCCGAGTTTTTCATGACGTTTCAATCTATGAATATTAATTCAGGGCGTTTCTTTGACTATTTATGGGCAAATATGGGCGTGACATGAAGCCGCAAAAGCTGCGCCACATTTAGAGTTCATTGTGATTTATTAACCGAAAACGGCGTAGGACGTGCGAGCGCACGGTTTAATAAATCCCAATATTTTTGTCCATACGTACATCCTACGTTTCGTCCGTTCGCCACTTCTGACGCAAATCGTAGCAAAGTTTTATAAACGAAACCCCTGGTGCCCATTCCCTCATTAGTAGAGTATATAGGTTCCCTGTGTTTGGTCATGTCTCATCATTACACACACCTGGTGCCCATTCCCTCATTAGTAGAGTATATAGGTTCCATGTGTTTGGTCATGTCTCATCATTACACACACCTGATGCCCATTCCCTCATTAGTAGAGTATATAGGTTCCCTGTGTTTGGTCATATCTCATTACACACACCTGGTGTCCATTCCCTCATTAGTAGAGTTTACATATATATATATATATATATATATATATTAGGGCCGTCAATTTATTTAAAAAAATTAACTAATTAATCGCACAATCCTGTGATTAATCGCGATTAATCGCATTTTCCCCAAGTTGTTTGAAACAATGAAATAAATCAATTAACACAATGAAGTATATTTTAAATACATTATTTTATGATAGTCTCTCCTGTGAACAATACAGAATAGTCATTCTTATCAAATATAGCAACTTTATAAACAAAGTGTTGAAGTGCAAGTTATATATTTAAACCCTGAAGGTTATCAAAAATACTGGATCATCTTGGCAATAGTCCAAATGAAATAAAACATTTTCAAAAACAAAATGAAGTGTAAGGTGAAACCATCAATGTCAAAGATAGATTATTTTAGAACGTAAGCCTATAGGCCAAAATAATTGCACTATATGTAAAGTTGCCAGATGAATTTTAAAGAATTCTATAACAGCCTTTGTAATATGAATGGCAAACAGAATGAAGTGAAATTAAGTTTGGTGATGTCGGGTTGGTTAGGGTCTCCATGAGAGTGACGTTCTCTGCTTTCTCCAGCAGGTTATGTCTCAAAATAATTGTTTTAGAGGGTAGATTGTATGATGGGGATCCCAATGCAATTGGAATGATTTATTTCAGTCCCTCGTCTTCTACTGTGTTTATCGGGCGGCAGTTTCTATCTATTTATCTAAAACATCGGTTAACGATTACTTGTTTGGTCAAAAGCCCGATTAGGCGCACCGTACTGCAGTAACGCGGATTGGCAGATTGCAACATCAATAATGATCGGGTGTTTCTGTCCTATAGACTCTCTAGTAACGTAAATAATGACCATGTGTTTGCTTTTATATGATAAACTAAAGACGAGCTGCTTCTATGGTATTTGAATTCGGTTTAGCAAACCGAAACCGAAACTTAATAAAGTGGTGCGTTAATTGCGTTAAATTATTTTAACGCGTTAAACATTTGAAATTAACGCATCAGATTAACGCGTTAAATATCCCAGCCCTAATATATATATATATATAGATAGATGGAGAGTGAATGTGTGTGATTACCGAACAATCCAGAAGCAGGCTTTTCCGCATGTTGGCCACTCTAATCATGAGGCAGGGTCGGCCCTCATGATTGGACACCACTGCGTGCTGACTGAACTTCACAGTCTCGCCTCTCTTCTTAGGTCGAGCCACCTGAGGAAATGCAAACACTACATTCTTATTACTGCAGATAATTTTCCCGTTTTTTTAAATTGCATTTTCCATTTAGCATTTTCTCACCCAAAAAACATGACCAAGGCCTTTTCTTTTTATGAGAGTAATTTAAATATAGACGTGCGGAATTGTGTGGCCTTAAGTGAGAGATAAAAAAATAAATGATGACCTTTGCCCTATTGGATAATAGAGGGAGTAGAGAGAGGATATGGCGAAATGAGTACTCCGGTGTAGTGTAGATACAGGGTTTACAGTACTGTACATTACAGATAGATAGTGTCAGAGGTGTGGACTCGAGTCATGTGACTTGGACACGAGTCAGACTCGAGTCATGAATTTGATGACTTCAGACTCAACTCGACAAAATGTACAAAGACTTGCAACTCGACTTGGACTTGAACATCAATGACTCGTGACTTCACTTGGACTTGCGCCTTTTGACTCGAGAAGACTTGCTACATCCCATGAAAACTGGGGAAGAAAATGTTCACACGGCCGCGCCGCTCTCAGTTTATCTGCATCTGTGAAAAAAATGCATGCAGAGAGCACGCGCGCTGCCTGCACGACATCCAATCACTGTAGTCCCACGTTGTTTTGATTCGACATCCAATCACTGTAGTCCTACGTTGTTTTGATTCAACATCCAATCACTGTAGTCCCACGTTGTTTTGATTAGACAGCATCCAAGCAGGCACATTGCAAGACAACCAATGAAGCACAAGCAACAACGCGCCAGTTGGCAAAATGATACCGAATATAGTTTCGTTTGGCTATAAAAATTACGAGGTAGTCGACAAAAAAAGAGTTGCAATTTGCAAAACATGCGGGTCGAAGATTACAGATGGAGCTGCGCACGGGCACGCTCACACGCACACACACACACGTCTCTATGGAGTCATTCCAATTATATTATCAGGTTGGTCCATTTTTTCAGAAGTGATCATTTTGAGGAGTGAGGATTTTATTAATGACATGTTTAAAAAAGTTCAGGCTAAAAGGACCCATGTCTATTTGAAAGTTAAACTGTTTTGCAATATGAGGTTAGGGCTGGACAATAATTCAATATCAATATATATCGCGGTAAAAAAAATCAATAACGGTGATATGATTTCTAAACACATTTTCGATTTTTCAATATTTTTGCTGATCTCCAACACGGCAAGTTTAAGCTACAAAATGAGCGCCCATGACCGCAATTCAAACGTGACTGAACGAGCTTCCATAAGTGAGGAGAAAGCAGACAGTTGATATGAGAGGAAAGACTAATTCAGTGGTAGGGAAGTGGTTCAGCTTTCTGAGATCTGATAAACTTCAGGTTTCAGCGTGATGCTAAATGTGCCGGAGAATGAGAGGCTCAAAAGCGCATAAAGCCAACATATAGGAGCTTGGATCTTCCGCGTTGACTGGCCCATGACGTCATGGTGGACATGCGCTTTTGAGCACTCTCATTCTCTGAGCATGTTGCGACATGCGCGTTCATGAGCTTCTCTCTCGTGTCTCTTAAATCCACGGTCACGTAGCGAACTCATGAACTCACCTCTTCATTGTCTAACATGTTCACTAACTTTAAACGATATGTTTATAAGAACAAGTTTTGTTGCAGGAAGTTTTGTGTAAAGAATAATATAATCAGCCTATGTTATTGTTTAAAGTTAAATATATTAATAAGGTCAGTCTCAGAGTCAAATTGCTTATTTGACTTTTCTTGTTTGTATAAAGGTTAAAATCAAATAAAAGGTGAACTTTAATTTATTTGTACCGTTTTATTTCTCAAATATTATTTTGTTTTATAGGAGGAGGCTCAAAAGACTTGGCAAATGTTTTTTTCAGAAGATTGTATACAGACATCCATTGTGGGTGTTCATGGCATTTTTTCTGAGGCTTTTATATTGTTCATATCGATATTGGAATTATATCGTATCGACCGAAATTAAGAAATATATCGTGATATAAAATGTTTCCATATCTTCCAGCCCTAAGGTCAATACAATACAGGACTGAAGTTGCTGTGCATTGTTCTAGTGCAATATGCTGTTGAAATACAAGCTTTTTTTGTGAAATTAAATTTTCTGTTTTTTACTGTATTAATGTCATTGTATAAAAAGAGGTTTAAATAAATACAAATCTTACAGACATACATGATTTGTATAAATTCTGTGGTAAGATGACTTGAAATGACTCGAAACTAAAATGGTAGGACTTTGGACTCGACTTGTTGGCTTTGACTTGTGACTCGACTCGGGACTTGCCTCATCTTTGACTCGACTTGACTCGGGACTCGAGGGCAAAGACTTGAGACTTACTTGTGACTTGCATAACAATGACTTTGTGCCACCTCTGGATAGTGTAGATACAGGGTTTACAGTACTGTACATTACAGATAGATAGTGTAGATACAGGGTTTACAGTACTGTACATTACAGATAGATAGTGTAGATACAGGGTTTACAGTACTGTACATTACAGATAGTCAGTGTAGATACAGGGTTTACAGTACTGTACATTACAGATAGATTGTGTAGATACAGGGTTTACAGTATACTGTACATTACAGATAAATAGTGTAGATACAGGGTTTACAGTACTGTACATTACAGATAGATAGTGTAGATACAGGGTTTACAGTACTGTACATTACAGATAGATACTGTAGATACAGGGTTTACAGTACTGTACATTACATATAGATAGTGTAGATACAGGGTTTACAGTACTGTACATTACAGATAGATAGTGTAGATACAGGGTTTACAGTACTGTACATTACAGATAGATAGTGTAGATACAGGGTTTACAGTACTGTACATTACATATAGATACTGTAGATACAGGGTTTACAGTACTGTACATTACAGATAGATAGTGTAGATACAGGGTTTACAGTACTGTACATTACAGATAGATAGTGTAGATACAGGGTTTACAGTACTGTACATTACAGATAGTCAGTGTAGATACAGGGTTTACAGTACTGTACATTACAGATAGATTGTGTAGATACAGGGTTTACAGTATACTGTACATTACAGATAAATAGTGTAGATACAGGGTTTACAGTACTGTACATTACAGATAGATAGTGTAGATACAGGGTTTACAGTACTGTACATTACAGATAGATACTGTAGATACAGGGTTTACAGTACTGTACATTACATATAGATAGTGTAGATACAGGGTTTACAGTACTGTACATTACATATAGATAGTGTAGATACAGGGTTTACAGTACTGTACATTACAGATAGATAGTGTAGATACAGGGTTTACAGTACTGTACATTACAGATAGATAGTGTAGATACAGGGTTTACAGTACTGTACATTACAGATAGATAGTGTAGATACAGGGTTTACAGTACTGTACATTACATATAGATAGTGTAGATACAGGGTTTACAGTACTGTACATTACAAATAGATAGTGTAGATACAGGGTTTACAGTACTGTACATTACAGATAGATAGTGTAGATACAGGGTTTACAGTACTGTACATTACAGATAGATAGTGTAGATACAGGGTTTACAGTACTGTACATTACATATAGATAGTGTAGATACAGGGTTTACAGTACTGTACATTACATATAGATAGTGTAGATACAGGGTTTACAGTACTGTACATTACAGATAGATACTGTAGATACAGGGTTTACAGTACTGTACATTACAGATAGATAGTGTAGATACAGGGTTTACAGTACTGTACATTACAGATAGATAGTGTAGATACAGGGTTTACAGTACTGTACATTACAGATAGATAGTGTAGATACAGGGTTTACAGTACTGTACATTACAGATAGATTGTGTAGATACAGGGTTTACAGTATACTGTACATTACAGATAGATAGTGTAGATGCAGGGTTTACAGTACTGTACATTACAGATAGATAGTGTAGATACAGGGTTTACAGTACTGTACATTACAGATAGATACTGTAGATACAGGGTTTACAGTACTGTACATTACATATAGATAGTGTAGATACAGGGTTTACAGTACTGTACATTACATATAGATAGTGTAGATACAGGGTTTACAGTACTGTACATTACAGATAGATAGTGTAGATACAGGGTTTACAGTACTGTACATTACATATAGATAGTGTAGATACAGGGTTTACAGTACTGTACAATACAGATAGATAGTGTAGATACAGGGTTTACAGTACTGTACATTACAGATAGATAGTGTAGATACAGGGTTTACAGTACTGTACATTACATATAGATAGTGTAGATACAGGGTTTACAGTACTGTACATTACATATAGATAGTGTAGATACAGGGTTTACAGTACTGTACATTACATATAGATAGTGTAGATACAGGGTTTACAGTACTGTACATTACAGATAGATAGTGTAGATACAGGGTTTACAGTACTGTACATTACATATAGATAGTGTAGATACAGGGTTTACAGTACTGTACATTACAGATAGATAGTGTAGATACAGGGTTTACAGTACTGTACATTACATATAGATAGTGTAGATACAGGGTTTACAGTACTGTACATTACAGATAGATAGTGTAGATACAGGGTTTACAGTACTGTACATTACAGATAGATAGTGTAGATACAGGGTTTACAGTACTGTACATTACAGATAGATAGTGTAGATACAGGGTTTACAGTACTGTACATTACATATAGATAGTGTCAATACAGGGTTTACAGTACTGTACATTACATATAGATAGTGTAGATACAGGGTTTACAGTACTGTACATTACAGATAGATAGTGTAGATACAGGGTTTACAGTACTGTACATTACAGATAGATAGTGTAGATACAGGGTTTACAGTACTGTACATTACAGATAGATAGTGTAGATACAGGGTTTACAGTACTGTACATTACAGATAGATAGTGTAGATACAGGGTTTACAGTACTGTACATTACAGATAGATAGTGTAGATACAGGGTTTACAGTACTGTACATTACAGATAGATAGTGTAGATACAGGGTTTACAGTACTGTAAATTACATATAGATAGTGTAGATACAGGGTTTACAGTACTGTACATTACAGATAGATAGTGTAGATACAGGGTTTACAGTACTGTACATTACATATAGATAGTGTAGATACAGGGTTTACAGTACTGTACATTACAGATAGATAGTGTAGATACAGGGTTTACAGTACTGTACATTACAGATAGATAGTGTAGATACAGGGTTTACAGTACTGTACATTACAGATAGATAGTGTAGATACAGGGTTTACAGTACTGTACATTACAGATAGATAGTGTAGATACAGGGTTTACAGTACTGTACATTACAGATAGATAGTGTAGATACAGGGTTTACAGTACTGTACATTGCAGATAGATAGTGTAGATACAGGGTTTACAGTACTGTACATTACAGATAGATTGTGTAGATACAGGGTTTACAGTACTGTACATTACAGATAGATTGTGTAGATACAGGGTTTACAGTACTGTACATTACAGATAGATAGTGTAGATACAGGGTTTACAGTACTGTACATTACAGATAGATAGTGTAGATACAGGGTTTACAGTACTGTACATTGCAGATAGATAGTGTAGATACAGGGTTTACAGTACTGTACATTACAGATAGATTGTGTATATACAGGGTTTACAGTACTGTACATTACAGATAGATAGTGTAGATACAGGGTTTACAGTACTGTACATTACAGATAGATAGTGTATATACAGGGTTTACAGTACTGTACATTACAGATAGATTGTGTAGATACAGGGTTTACAGTACTGTACATTACAGATAGATAGTGTAGATACAGGGTTTACAGTACTGTACATTACAGATAGATAGTGTAGATACAGGGTTTACAGTACTGTACATTACAGATAGATAGTGTAGATACAGGGTTTACAGTACTGTACATTACAGATAGATAGTGTAGATACAGGGTTTACAGTACTGTACATTACAGAACATGGGGAAGTACCTTAGCGAGGAAAGTTCCAGTGATGAAGATCTCCATCACCATGGTGATTACGAGCTGGAGGATGAGGAGGATAATGGCCGCGGGACATTCCTCTGTGATGCAGCGGAAGCCGTAGCCAATGGTTGTCTGGGACTCCAGCGAGAAAAGGAACGCCGCAGTGAGGGTCTGAACCTGCATCACACATGGCGTGTGATTGGACGGTGGGTCGAACTCTGGAAGGGTGGGCAGGGGGCAGAGGACAGGTTGCAGAGGGCAGAGGACAGGGGGCAGAGGGCAGGGGGCAGAGGGGAGGGGGCAGAGGGAAGGGGGCAGAGGGCAGGGGGCAGAGGACAGAGGGCAGAGGACAAGGGGCAGAGGGCAGAGGACAGGGGGCAGAGGGCAGAGGACAGGGGGCAGAGGGGAGGGGGCAGAGGGCAGAGGGGAGGGGGCAGAGGGCAGAGGGAAGGGGGCCGAGGGTTTAAACGACAAGGTTGGAACAGCTCACATCTTTTTAATAATGTAGACCTTTTATCTCTCACTTTCTGGCCCCAACGAGGATCAAACCACACTGTCTAGTGGGAACTTCTACCAACTGAGCTTTGAGGGACATCTCTCAGTCTTCCCTCAGTCCATTTACCTTCTCCACAATCCTCACCTAGCAGGTCTCCATGCACCAGTGCCACCAGGTACCACAGAACCCCAAACAGGAACCAGGTCCCGGCAAAGGTTGCAGAGAACAGGAAGAACTTGTAGCGCCACTGCATGTCCAGGAAAGTGGTCCAGATGTCTCGCAGATAGAGCCCCCCCCGACCGTTCACATGCTCCACGTGCACGTTGCTGTGGCCGTCCTTAGACAGAACCCGACGCCGCCTTCGCAATGCACAGACCGCCGCTCCCCCGGACCCCAGCAGCGGCTTGAGAACCTCGGTCTGCGTCGTGGAGTGGCAGACCTTCTGAGGGGAGGAGCCACGGGAAGAAGGGGGTGTGGCCGAGGTCATGGTTGCAGCTTTATGGGGAAAGGATGATGACGGGTAAAAGTGGGGTCATAAAGGATGAATCGGAAATGTAGTGAGGATGACAGAGATGAAGAAGAGCGATGGAGCAGGTCGATAATGGAGAGGTACAAAGGTATGGGAGATGAAACATGGTGGTTTCATTGAGAGAAGGAATGGAAGGTGAAAAGGAGGAGGAAAGATTGGTGATGGATGAGAAGATTCGGGATGAAACGAAGAAGACACAGAGGAGAGGGAAGAGAGGAAGATTTAAAATGTGTCCAATTGGCAAATATGGACAAAGAGTGTCTTGAATCCAATCTAGGAGGACTAGTGAATTATCTCTCTCTTTTATGCTTTATCTTCTCTTTTCAGCCGCAACAGCAGCTGCACTTTCAAAGTAAAAGCCCCCTTTCAACGGGACACTGCAGCTGTCTTTCACATTAAAAACCCCTATGATGTGAAGACACTCACATTTGTCTGCAGTACAAAACAAGTTTTTATTCCTAAATGCTGGAACAGAAAATCAGCATTAGTCTGAGAATGAGAGATGCTAGATCAAACATTTATAAATGTGCTTTTATCATATCTGATATCTGTTTGTCCACAGCGCTTATAGAACTCTAGTCCACATTCAGTCTGCTTTACAGTAGCCACACACCTTTGCAGACATCCTTGTAGACTGCAACTATTAGCAACTCAAGAACAACTTTTCTGTGCACTTTGCCTTTTCTGCAGTCTCTTAAAGTGAATTCCTTTTTAAAACCTTGTTGAGGTGATTCCCTTAGGATCTCCCCAATGTGCAAGATGAGTTAATTAAACACAAACTGGTGTTTATTCCAAACAGTAATTCTCAATTCCTCTTTCCATTACAGTGCAAATGTTTGCTTGACTTGTTTCTTTCGGTTTCATCAATTATTTCAAAAGGTACCTAATGGCCCAATGTTTTGAAATGTTTCGGAAATATGACGTAACTTTATGTTCCATATTGTGTGTGTGTGTGTGTGTGTGTGTGTGTGTGTGTGTGTGTGTGTGTGTGTGTGTGTGTGTGTGTGTGTGTGTGTGTGTGTGTGTGTGTGTGTGTGTGTGTGTGTGTGTCTGTGTGTGTGTGTGTCTCTGTGTGTCTGTGTGTGTGTGTGTGTGTGTGTGTCTGTGTGTGTGTGTGTGTGTGTGTGTCTCTGTGTGTCTGTGTGTGTGTGTGTGTCTGTGTGTGTGTGTGTGTGTGTGTGTGTCTGTTTGTGTGTGTGTGTGTGTGTGTCTCTGTGTGTCTGTGTGTGTGTGTGTGTGTGTGTGTGTGTGTGTGTGTGTGTGTGTGTGTGTGTGTGTGTGTGTGTGTGTGTGTGTGTGTGTGTGTGTGTGTGTGTGTGTGTGTGTGTGTGTGTGTGTGTGTGTCTCTGTGTGTCTGTGTGTGTGTGTGTGTGTGTGTGTGTGTCTGTTTGTGTGTGTGTGTGTGTGTGTGTGTCTGTGTGTGTGTGTGTGTGTCTCTGTGTGTCTCTGTGTGTCTGTGTGTGTGTGTCTGTGTGTGTGTGTGTGTGTGTGTGTGTGTGTCTCTGTGTGTGTGTGTGTGTGTGTCTGTGTGTGTGAGTGTGAGTGTGAGTGTGTGTGTGTGTGTGTGTGTGTGTGTGTGTGTGTGTGTGTGTGTGTGTGTCTGTGTGTGTGTGTGTGTGTGTGTATCTGTGTGTCTCTGTGTGTCTGTGTGTGTGTGTCTGTGTGTGTGTGTGTGTGTGTGTGTGTGTGTCTCTGTGTGTGTGTGTGTGTGTGTCTGTGTGTGTGAGTGTGAGTGTGTGTGTGTGTGTGTGTGTGTGTGTGTGTGTGTGTGTGTGTGTGTGTGTGTGTGTGTCTGTGTGTGTGTGTGTGTGTGTTATTCTGATGATGAAACCGATTTTACTCTATCAAATGTTCACCCTGTTTTCATTTACTATTTGTCTTTCAGTTTGTCAATAACGAGTACTGTACAGATCAATCTGATACGCTCTATACTTACGGATTTCTCTCTGTATAATTACTTGCCTACTCTATTCTCTCTCCACCTATCTCATCCCCTCTTCTCTCTCTTTCTTTTCTCTTTCTGCCGGAGAACCCACTGCTGACTATGAATAGGGATCTGTGTTCACTTCTGTGCCCAGAATACTAAGATTGAGAGGCGGGCAGAGGAGGCGGGGCTTCAGACATACATGTTTGATAGGTTGAGGACATTCACAGCTAACCTATGAACCTTTATCCTGACTCCGCCTACACCCTTACTCTGACTCCGCCTACACCTTTAATCTGACTCCGCCTACACCCTTTCTCCTGACTCCGCCTACACCCTTACTCTGACTCCGCCTACACCCTTACTCTGCCTACACCCTTACTCTGACCCCGCCTACACCTTTATTCTGACTCCGCCTACACCCTTTCTCTGACTCCGCAAACACCTTTACTCCGCCTACACCCTTACTCTGACTCCGCCTACACCCTTACTCCACCTACACTCTGACTCTGCCTACACCCTTACTCTGACTCCGCCTACACCCTTACTCTGACTCCGCCTACACCCGTACTCTGACTCCGCCTACACCCTTTCTCTGACTCCGCCTACACCCTTACTCTGTCTCTGCCTACACCCTTACTCTGACCCCGCACACACCCTTACTCTGTCTCTGCCTACACCCTTACTCTGACTTCGCCTACACCCTTACTCTGACCCCGCACACACCCTTACTCTGACTCCGCCTACACCCTTACTCTGACTCCGCCTACACATAAAGTAAACACACACACTTGACGGGACACACATCACTGCCACCTCAAAATGTCACCATTGAAACTTCTGTTGAAAGTTTGTGATGTTCAGAAGTGTTTAACATTTCCTCATTAATGTATTTGTTTTAATGTTTCTGTTACTTTGCCTCAGCTATCGCTTTCTTTCTCTGTTTCCGTCTCACTCTCACTCTGTCCTGAGTGCACAAAAATCCTTTGTATAGAAAGGAGAGGAAGGGACAAAAGCCACCATTGAAAAAAGTACGACTGAGTGAGAGAGAAACTGTGTGTGTGTGTGTGTGTGTGTGTGTGTGTGTGTGTGTGTGTGTGTTAGTCTTGTGTGTAATCATATGTGAGTATGTGTTCATCATTAAGGGGGGAGGCGAAGGAGACAGCATGCAGGAGTAAGAGAAAGTAAGAGGAGAGAGAACAGAGGTAGAGAGAGCATGCAGGAGTAAGAGAAAGTAAGAGGAGAGAGAACAGAGGTAGAGAGAGCATGCAGGAGTAAGAGAAAGTAAGAGGAGAGAGAACAGAGGTAGAGAGAGCATGCAGGAGTAAGAGAAAGTAAGAGGAGAGAGAACAGAGGTAGAGAGAGCATGCAGGAGTAAGAGAAAGTAAGAGGAGAGAGAACAGAGGTAGAGAGAGCATGCAGGAGTAAGAGAAAGTAAAAGGAGAGAGAACAGAGGTAGAGAGAGCATGCAGGAGTAAGAGAAAGTAAAAGGAGAGAGAACAGAGGTAGAGAGAGCATGCAGGAGTAAGAGAAAGTAAAAGGAGAGAGAACAGAGGAAGAGAGAGCATGCAGGAGTAAGAGAAAGTAAGAGGAGAGAGAACAGAGGTAGAGAGAGCATGCAGGTGTAAGAGAAAGTAAGAGGAGAGAGAACAGAGGTAGAGAGAGCATGCAGGAGTAAGAGAAAGTAAGAGAGGAGAGAACAGAGGAAGAGAGAGCATGCAGGAGTAAGAGAAAGTAAGAGAGGGGAGAACAGAGGTAGAGAGAGCATGCCGGAGTAAGAGAGAATAAGAGAGGAGAGAACAGAGGTAGAGAGAGCATGCAGGAGTAAGAGAAAGTAAGAGGAGAGAGAACAGAGGTAGAGAGAGCATGCAGGAGTAAGAGAAAGTAAGAGAGGAGAGAACAGAGGAAGAGAGAGCATGCAGGAGTAAGAGAAAGTAAAAGAGGAGAGAACAGAGGTAGAGAGAGCATGCAGGAGTATGAGAAAGTAAGAGGAGAGAGAACAGAGGTAGAGAGAGCATGCAGGAGTAAGAGAAAGTAAGAGAGGAGAGAACAGAGGTAGAGAGAGCATGCAGGAGTAAGAGAAAGTAAGAGGAGAGAGAGAACAGAGGTAGAGAGAGCATGCAGGAGTAAGAGAAAGTAAGAGAGGAGAGAGAACAGAGGAAGAGAGAGCATGCAGGAGTAAGAGAAAGTAAGAGAGGAGAGAGAACAGAGGTAGAGAGAGCATGCAGGAGTAAGAGAAAGTAAAAGGAGAGAGAACAGAGGAAGAGAGAGCATGCAGGAGTAAGAGAAAGTAAGAGAGGAGAGAGAACAGAGGTAGAGAGAGCATGCAGGAGTAAGAGAAAGTAAAAGGAGAGAGAACAGAGGAAGAGAGAGCATGCAGGAGTAAGAGAAAGTAAGAGGAGAGAGAGAACAGAGGTTCTCCCTCCTTTACTCTTCCTCCTTTACTCTTCCTCCTTTACTCTTCCTCCTTTACTCTTCCTCCTTTACTCTCCCTCCTTTATCCTTCCTCCTTTACTCTCCCTCCTTTACTCTTCCTCCTTTACTCTTCCTCCTTTACTCTTCCTCCTTTACTCTTCCTCCTATACTCTTCCTCCTTTACTCTTCCTCCTTTACTCTTCCTCCTTTACTCTTCCTCCTTTACTCTTCCTCCTTTACTCTCCCTCCTATACTCTCCCTCCTTTACTCTCCCTCCTTTACTCTCCCTCCTTTACTCTTCCTTCTTTACTCTTCCTCCTTTACTCTCCCTCCTTTACTCTTCCTCCTTTACTCTTCCTCCTTTACTCTTCCTCCTATACTCTTCCTCCTTTACTCTTCCTCCTTTACTCTTCCTCCTATACTCTTCCTCCTTTACTCTCCCTCCTTTACTCTCCCTCCTTTACTCTTCCTCCTTTACTCTCCCTCCTTTACTCTTCCTCCTTTACTCTCCCTCCTTTACTCTCCCTCCTTTACTCTTCCTCCTTTACTCTTCCTCCTTTACTCTTCCTCCTTTACTCTTCCTCCTATACTCTTCCTCCTATACTCTTCCTCCATTACTCTTCCTCCTTTACTCTCCCTCCATTACTCTTCCTCCTTTACTCTCCCTCCTATACTCTTCCTCCTTTACTCTTCCTTCTTTACTCTCCCTCCTTTACTCTTCCTCCTTTACTCTCCCTCCTTTACTCTCCCTCCTTTACTCCTCCTCCTTTACTCTTCCTCCTTTACTCTCCCTCCTTTACTCTTCCTCCTTTACTCTTCCTCCTCTCCTTTACTCTCCCTCCTTTACTCTTCCTCCTTTACTCTTCCTCCTTTACTCTCCCTCCTTCACTCTTCCTCCTTTACTCTTCCTCCTTTACTCTTCCTCCTTTACTCTTCCTCCTTTACTCTTCCTCCTTTACTCTTCCTCCTATACTCTTCCTCCTATACTCTTCCTCCATTACTCTCCCTCCTATACTCTTCCTCCTTTACTCTTCCTTCTTTACTCTCCCTCCTTTACTCTTCCTCCTTTACTCTTCCTCCTTTACTCTTCCTCCTTTACTCTCCCTCCTATACTCTTCCTCCTTTACTCTTCCTCCTTTACTCTTTCTCCTTTACTCTTCCTCCTATACTCTCCCTCCTTTACTATTCCTCCTATACTCTTCCTCCTTTACTCTTCCTCCTTTACTCTTCCTCCTATACTCTTCCTCCTTTACTCTTTCTCCTTTACTCTCCCTCCTTTACTCTTCCTCCTTTACTCTTCCTCCTATACTCTTCCTCCTTTACTCTCCCTCCTTTACTCTTCCTCCTTTACTCTTCCTCCTTTACTCTTCCTCCTATACTCTTCCCCCTTTACTCTACCTCCTTTACTCTCCCTCCTTTACTCATATACAGCAGTTGGCGTTAAGCTTATTTAATCCTGGTGGCTGTATATATATACACACAGCAGTTGGTGTTAAGCTTATTTACTCCTGGTGGCTGTATATATACACAGCAGTTGGTGTTAAGCCTATTTAGTCCTGGTGGCTGTATATATATACACACAGCAGTTGGTGTTAAACTTATTTACTCCTGGTGGCTGTATATATACACAGCAGTTGGTGTTAAGCTTATTTAGTCCTGGTGGCTGTATATATATACACACAGCAGTTGGTGTTAAGCTTATTTACTCCTGGTGGCTGTATATATACACAGCAGTTGGTGTTAAACTTATTTACTCCTGGTGGCTGTATATATATACACAGCAGTTGGTGTTAAGCTTATTTACTCCTGGTGGCTGTATATATACACAGCAGTTGGTGTTAAGCTTATTTAGTCCTGGTGGCTGTATATATATACACACAGCAGTTGGTGTTAAGCTTATTTACTCCTGGTGGCTGTATATATACACAGCAGTTGGTGTTAAGCTTATTTAGTCCTGGTGGCTGTATATATATACACACAGCAGTTGGTGTTAAACTTATTTACTCCTGGTGGCTGTATATATACACAGCAGTTGGTGTTAAGCTTATTTACTCCTGGTGGCTGTATATATATACACACAGCAGTTGGTGTTAAACTTATTTACTCCTGGTGGCTGTATATATACACAGCAGTTGGTGTTAAACTTATTTACTCCTGGTGGCTGTATATATACACAGCAGTTGGTGTTAAACTTATTTAGTCCTGGTGGCTGTATATATATACACACAGCAGTTGGTGTTAAGCTTATTTACTCCTGGTGGCTGTATATATATACACACAGCAGTTGGTGTTAAACTTATTTACTCCTGGTGGCTGTATATATACACAGCAGTTGGTGTTAAACTTATTTACTCCTGGTGGCTGTATATATACACAGCAGTTGGTGTTAAACTTATTTACTCCTGGTGGCTGTATATATACACAGCAGTTGGTGTTAAACTTATTTACTTCTGGTGGCTGTATATATACACAGCAGTTGGTGTTAAACTTATTTAGTCCTGGTGGCTGTATATATATACACACAGCAGTTGGTGTTAAACTTATTTAGTCCTGGTGGCTGTATATATATACACAGCAGTTGGTGTTAAGCTTATTTAGTCCTGGTGGCTGTATATATACACAGCAGTTGGTGTTAAACTTATTTACTTCTGGTGGCTGTATATATACACAGCAGTTGGTGTTAAACTTATTTAGTCCTGGTGGCTGTATATATATACACAGCAGTTGGTGTTAAGCTTATTTAGTCCTGGTGGCTGTATATATACACAGCAGTTGGTGTTAAGCTTATTTAGTCCTGGTGGCTGTATATATATACACAGCAGTTGGTGTTAAACTTATTTACTCCTGGTGGCTGTATATATATACACAGCAGTTGGTGTTAAGCTTATTTAGTCCTGGTGGCTGTATATATATACACAGCAGTTGGTGTTAAGCTTATTTAGTCCTGCTGGCTGTATATATATACACACAGCAGTTGGTGTTAAACTTATTTAGTCCTGCTGGCTGTATTTATACACAGCAGTTGGTGTTAAGCTTATTTAGTCCTGGTGGCTGTATATATACACAGCAGTTGGTGTTAAGCTTATTTACTCCTGGTGGCTGTATATATATACACACAGCAGTTGGTGTTAAACTTATTTACTCCTGGTGGCTGTATATATACACAGCAGTTGGTGTTAAGCTTATTTAGTCCTGCTGGCTGTATTTATACACAGCAGTTGGTGTTAAGCTTATTTAGTCCTGGTGGCTGTATATATATACACAGCAGTTGGTGTTAAGCTTATTTAGTCCTGCTGGCTGTATTTATACACAGCGTGGTGAACTCTCTCAGGTAAGATATTTGTTGTCATTACTCTTCTTTATATTACACATGATGTGCAACTTACATGATGATATATGAAATGTATTTTAATTCTACATTAACTCAACATGTCTGTACCTCAACATGCCTGTACCTCAACATGCCTATGGTCAGGTGTACGGTCTGATGTACGGTCACATATATGGCAAGGTGTACGGTCTGATATACGGTCATATATGGCAAGGTGTACGGTCTGATGTACGGTCACATATATGGTCAGGTGTACGGTCTGATGTACGGTCATATATGGCAAGGTGTACGGTCTGATGTACGGTCACATATATGGCAAGGTGTACGGTCTGATGTACGGTCATATATGGCAAGGTGTACGGTCTGGTGTACGGTCATATATGGTCAAGTGTATGGTCATATATGGTCAGGTGTATGGTCATATATGGTCAGGTGTACGGTCATATATGGTCAGGTGTACGGTCATATATGGTCAGGTGTACGG
>CM055735.1:554905-559905 GCA_029465975.1 Dallia pectoralis | reverse complement strand
GGACAGTAAGTGTACTGAACACTGAAACAGTCAACCAGCATACTGGACAGTAAGGGCACTGAACACTGAAACAGTCAACCAGTGTTGTTATATTTCACTTCGAGGACCAAAACTGATTTCTTGAATCATCTTTTTGCGCTGGACAACCTTTAATTAAAGACCACATGAGCTGAATTTACAGCTCGTCTCAGCAGCCCCTGGTGTGTGTCTGGGTGGGGGGGAATGAGTGGGGGGGCAGACACATGAATTTAAATGCAGACGCACAATAAACCCCCGCACTGGCCGATATTGGAACTTTTTCACATGTGCATTAATCCCGTGGCCCCGCCCACCTGCCAGTGCGTGTTGTTAAATGTCCTCATCTCCGATCCTGCTGGGTGCCGGGTCCCCTCGCTTTCAGGAGAACCGTCTCAACAAAACGTTCTGCAACAGACGGAAAGGGTGAGAATAAAAGAGAGGAATGAAGAAGTGCAAATGGTAAAATTAAGGAGAGAGGGATTTCGATGGAGAGACGGGTGAGAGTGTAGTGGAGGAATAAATACAGACAAGATGAAGAGAAGTGGAGAGATAGAGAGACCAGATGAAGAGAAGTGGAGAGATAGATACAGACCAGATGAAGAGAAGTGGAGAGATAGAGAGACCAGATGAAGAGAAGGGGAGAGATAGATACAGACCAGATGAAGAGAAGTGGAGAGATGGAGAGACCAGATGAAGAGAAGTGGAGAGATAGATACAGACCAGATGAAGAGAAGTGGAGAGATAGAGGGAGACCAGATGAAGAGAAGTGGAGAGATAGAGGGAGACCAGATTAAGATAAGTGGAGAGATAGAGAGACCAGATGAAGAGAAGTGGAGAGATAGAGGGAGACCAGATGAAGATAAGTGGAGAGATAGAGAGACCAGATGAAGAGAAGTGGAGAGATAGAGAGACCAGGTGAAGAGAAGTGGAGAGATAGAGAGACCAGATGAAGATAAGTGGAGAGATAGATACAGACCAGATGAAGATAAGTGGAGAGATAGAGAGACCAGATGAAGATAAGTGGAGAGATAGATACAGACCAGATGAAGATAAGTGGAGAGATAGAGAGACCAGATGAAGAGAAGTGGAGAGATAGAGAGACCAGATGAAGAGAAGTGGAGAGATAGAGAGACCAGATGAAGAGAAGTGGAGAGATAGAGAGACCAGATGAAGAGAAGTGGAGAGATATAGACCAGATGAAGATAAGTGGAGAGATAGAGAGAGACCAGATGAGGAGAAGTGGAGAGATGGAGAGACCATATGAAAAGAAGTGGAGAGATAGAGGGAGACCAGATGAAGAGAAGTGGAGAGATAGAGGGAGACCAGATGAAGATAAGTGGAGAGATAGAGGAAGACCAGATGAAGATAAGTGGAGAGATAGAGAGACCAGATGAAGAGAAGTGGAGAGATAGAGAGACCAGATGAAGAGAAGTGGAGAGATAGAGAGACCAGATGAGGAGAAGTGGAGAGATGGAGACTGTAGGTCTGTAACACAGGGATAGAGACAGACCAGATAACACATGTCTGTAACACAGGGATAGAGACAGACCATATAACACAGGTCTGTAACACAGGTCTGTAACACAGGTCTATAACACAGATCTGTAACACAGAGATAGAGAGAGACCATATAACACAGGTCTGTAACACAGATCTGTAACACAGAGATAGAGAGAGACCATATAACACAGGGCTGTAACACAGGGATAGAGACAGACCATAATACACAGGTCTGTAACACAGGGATAGAGACAGACCATATAACACAGATCTGTAACACAGGGATAGAGACAGACCATATAACACAGGTCTGTAACACAGGTCTATAACACAGATCTGTAACACAGAGATAGAAAGAGACCATATAACACAGGTCTGTAACACAGGTCTATAACACAGATCTGTAACACAGAGATAGAGAGAGACCATATAACACAGGGCTGTAACACAGGGATAGAGACAGACCATATAACACAGGGCTGTTACACAGGGATAGAGACAGACCATATAACACAGGGCTGTAACACAGGGATAGAGACAGACCATATAACAAAGGGCTGTAACACACGGATAGAGACAAACCATATAACACAGGTCTGTAACACAGGGATAGAGACAGACCAAATAACACAGGGCTGTAACACAGGGATAGAGACAGACCATATAACACAGGGCTGTAACACAGGGATAGAGACAGACCATATAACACAGGTCTGTAACACAGGGATAGAGACAGACCATATAACACAGGTCTGTAACAGGGGTCTATAACGCAGACCTGTAACACAGAGATAGAGAGAGACCATATAACACAGGGCTGTAACACAGGGATAGATACAGACCAGATATTATAGGTCTGTAACACAGTGATAGCGACAGACCAAATAACACAGGTGTGTAACACAAAGATAGAGACAGAACAGATAACACAGGTCTTTAACACTGCGATGGAGACAGACCAGATAATACACGGCTGTAACACAGGGATAGAGACAGACCAGATAACACAGGTCTGTAACACTGAGATAGCGACAGACCAGATAACACAGGTCTGTAACACAGAGATAGCGACAGACCAGATAACACAGGTCTTTAACACAGGGATAGAGACAGACAAGATATTACAGGTCTGTAACACAGTGATAGCGACAGACCAGATAACACAGGTCTGTAACACAGAGATAGAGACAGACCAGATAACACAGCGCTGTAACACAGGGATAGAGACAGACCATATAACACAGGGCTGTAACACAGGGATAGAGACAGACATTATAACACAGGTCTGTAACACAGGGATAGAGACAGACCATATAACACAGGTCTGTAACACAGGTCTATAACACTGATCTGTAACACAGAGATAGAGAGAGACCATATAACACAGGGCTGTAACACAGGGATAGATACAGACCAGATATTACAGGTCTGTAACACAGTGATAGCGACAGACCAGATAACACAGGTCTGTAACACAGAGATAGAGACAGACCATATAACACAGGTCTGTAACACAGGGATAGAGACAGACCATATAACACAGGTCTGTAACACAGAGATAGAGAGAGACCATATAACACAGGTCTGTAACACAGGGATAGAGACAGACCATATAACACAGGGCTGTAACACAGGGATAGAGACAGACCATATAACACAGGTCTGTAACACAGGGATAGAGACAGACCATATAACACAGGTCTGTAACACAGAGATAGAGACGGACCAGATAACACAGGTCTGTAACACAGGGATAGAGACAGACCATATAACACAGGGCTGTAACACAGGGATAGAGACAGACCATATAACACAGGTCTGTAACACAGGGATAGCGATTAGCGACACATTTTATTTCTAATGTATAGAATAGCTGTTTCCCCTCTTTTCTCTCTTTGTCATTTCTCTGTCGGCGTATTTGGTTTGGTGCCTCCATTTCCTTCCTTTCTGTTACAAAGTCCCCTTCCTACCACACCTCCTCACACACATGCACACACTCCATTATTATGGTCCTTTCTTTCTGTTGAATGGGATCAACTGCTCACTGGAATATTGAGTGTGAAAGGAGACGACTACGAGGTTGGCTAAAGGGTGTCCTCAGTGACCTGTTAAAGGAAACACAACACAAACTAACTCACAAAGACACTCTGTTTCTTTAACTTAAGCTAGATCCTGTGTTCGAAGCAGTCGTTTTAATAATGTTTTTATTTGGACACAGGTACCAACGCCCTAACAATGTGTCAGAGCGTATAGATCCGTTACAAACAGGTTTATTTCAATTCAAAATTAAAACAACATAGACTGGGTTTTAAATTAAATTGCACCACGTAGTGACTTGCTAAACATTTAAAAACAACAGAAAAAAATATTTTACAAAACAACACTCACCTAACTAATAAATACACAATAATCCACACTGTGACCCAAGAACCAATGACATAAGTAGCAAACAAATTCACCCAAACCCCAAACAGCTGTCATACTCTCATTAAATCAGTACACCAATCAGCTGTGTGACAACCCCAGTGGTAAATAACAGAAATGGGCTCCACCCCTCCTAGCCCACTGGATGTGCTACTTGTACTAGGAGTCGTGACACAATCATGGAGTTTTCCCTCATATGATGGATTGAAGAAAAGAACTCCCTCTAAAGCCATTCTACCTCCATCTACAGGCAGGCTTTGGCGTTCGTCATCACCGGCGTTCTAGTGCCACCGCCTCCTCATCAGTGGACCCAAAAGCAGACAGGATGCACTTATATCTCAGACACTCATCCATAGTAACATACAGTAGCACTTATATCTCAGACACTCATCCATAGTAACATACAGTAGCACTTATATCTCAGACACTCATCCATAGTAACATACAGGAGCACTTATATCTCAGACACTCATCCATAGTAACATACAGTAGCACTTATATCTCAGACACTCATCCATAGTAACATACAGTAGCACTTATATCTCAGACACTCATCCATAGTAACATACAGGAGCACTTATATCTCAGACACTCATCCATAGTAACATACAGTAGCACTTATATCTCAGACACTCATCCATAGTAACATACAGTAGCACTTATATCTCAGAAACTCATCCATAGTAACATACAGTAGCACTTATATCTCAGACACTCATCCATACTAACATACAGTAGCACTTATATCTCAGACACTCATCCATTATAACATACAGTAGCACTTATATCTCAGACACTCATCCATAGTAACATACAGTAGCACTTATATCTCAGACACTCATCCATACTAACATACAGTAGCACTTATCTCTCAGACACTCATCCATTGTAACATACAGTAGCACTTATATCTCAGACACTCATCCATAGTAACATACAGTAGCACTTATATCTCAGACACTCATCCATAGTAACATACAGGAGCACTTATATCTCAGACACTCATCCATTGTAACATACAGTAGCACTTATATCTCAGACACTCATCCATAGTAACA
>CM055735.1:537540-554405 GCA_029465975.1 Dallia pectoralis | reverse complement strand
AATCTTAACTAGAACTAAGAAATTTAACCACATTACCCCAGTTTTAGCCTCTTTACATTGGCTGCTGTTAAGGCTAGGGCAGACTTTAAAGTACTACTGTTAACATATAAAGCTTTACATCAACTTGCTCCCACCTACCTCGCTGAATTAGTCCAGCCATACATACCCACGCGTAACCTTAGATCAAAGGATGCCGGTCTCTAATTGTACCTAAAATTTCGAAACAAACAGCTGGAGGTAGAGCCTTCTCCTATAGAGCTCCTCTATTATGGAATGAGTTGCCAATCTGGGTTAGAAATGTAGATTCTGTTCAAACCTTTAAATCACAATTAAAAACATATCTTTTCAGTAAGGTCTATGGTTGAGTGTAATATGGCCCAGGGTACGAAGGTTGAACGGAAGGCTCGGATCTCATTCCGCCCTGCTGTCTTTGCCTTGCGGGTTCACATCTCCCTGGGGTGTCCTCTCGATTGCTGCCTGGGGGGTGGAGTCACTGGCTCGCTATGGTTCCCTGTTGTTGCCTCTCGAGTAGCTTTTTGAGCAAAAACGATACCTCAGGCTGCTGCCTGGGGGTGGAGTCACTGGCTCGCTATAGCTCTCCTTTGTTCGCTCAATCCGAGTAGCTAGTGAACAAACTCTGATTATCCCAGTTAACTGTGGGGAGGAGTCACTGGTTAAGCTTAGCTCTCCTTTGTTCGCTCAATCCGAGTAGCTGGTGAATTAAACTCTGATTATCCCAGTTAACTGTGGGGAGGAGTCACTGGGTCGCTATAGTGCTCCGTTGCAGCCTCAATTCGAGTAGCTTTGTGAGCAAAAACTAAACCTCCCATATGCTCCTCGGAGTGTGGATGTCACTGGCTCGCTATGGCTCTTGTTTGTTCCACCAGCTCGAGTAACTTTGTGAGCAAAAACTAAACCTGCCCGAGTGGTCATGGTCGATTGGCGTCCCTGGGTTGATGCTCGGCATAGTGGGTGGGTGTTTTCCGGCCTATTGGGCCCTGTTTCGGGGTTTACCCTGTTCAGGGCCCCAGCTTCACTGGACCCCCCTGTCTCATTCTAAGATCTATGCTGCTATATTATGGTGCCGGGGACGTAGGGAACCAGGGTGTCTAATGTTTCCTGTGTCCTGTCTCTACTAACATCTGTCTGGACTTGTCCTGGGTTTACCCGTTCATGGCCATTGTCTCACTAACCCCCCTGTCTCCTTTTAAAGTATTATGTTCGGTATACTATTGTACAGGGAACTAGTGTCCAACCTTTCCCTGTGTTTGTGTCCACTTCTGTCAGGGGGACCGCTCCAGCTTGGAGCATATGCCGGATCCTCCCTGGGGCCCCTGACTGTGCGGCTGACAGAACAGCTGGTGCAACCGGAGCTTCTTCCTCCAAGTCCTATCAAATCCATCATCCCTCCTGGACATCCCGGACTATTTTGCGTTTTCAGTTTTCACACCTCGCTTGTTGTACTGTCATAAACTGACCCAGCCCAGCCAGAAGAGGACTGGTGATCCCTCAGAGCCTGGCTCCTCTCTAGGTTTCTTCCTAAATCTGACTTTCAGGGAGTTTTCCTAGCCGCCGTGTGTCAACTTGTTCAACTTGTTGATGTTTGCTCTGTCGGATTCAGGCTGGTGATTGTAAAAGCACTTTGTGACAACTTTTGTTGTAAAAAGGGCTTTATAAATAAATTTGATTGATTGATTTGATCATGGCAGGCCTTTAATAGAGGAGATATACAGGTTTATCTGATACTGGTTTATCATGGCAGGCCTTTAATAGAGGAGATATACAAGTTTATCTGATACTGGTTTACCATGGCAGGCCTTTAATAGAGGAGATATACAGGTTTATCTGATACTGGTTTACCATGGCAGGCCTTTAATAGAGGAGATATACAAGTTTATCTGATACTGCTTTATCATGGCAGGCCTTTAATAGAGGAGATTTACAGGTTTATCTGATACTGGTTTATCATGGCAGGCCTTTAAACAGGAGATATACAGGTTTATCTGATACTGGTTTATCATGGCAGGCCTTTAATAGAGGAGATATACAGGTTTATCTGATACTGGTTTATCATGGCAGGCCTTTAATAGAGGAGATATACAAGTTTATCTGATACTGGTTTACCATGGCAGGCCTTTAATAGAGGAGATATACAGGTTTATCTGATACTGGTTTATCATGGCAGGCCTTTAATAGAGGAGATATACAGGTTTATCTGATACTGGTTTACCATGGCAGGCCTTTAATAGAGGAGATATACAAGTTTATCTGATACTGGTTTACCATGGCAGGCCTTTAATAGAGGAGATATACAGGTTTATCTGATACTGGTTTATCATGGCAGGCCTTTAATAGAGGAGATATACAGGTTTATCTGATACTGGTCTATCATGGCAGGCCTTTAATAGAGGAGATATACAGGTTTATCTGATACTGGTTTATCATGGCAGGCCTTTAATAGAGGAGATATACAGGTTTATCTGATACTGGTCTATCATGGCAGGCCTTTAATAGAGGAGATATACAGGTTTATCTGATACTGGTTTACCATGGCAGGCCTTTAATAGAGGAGATATACAGGTTTATCTGATACTGGTTTATCATGGCAGGCCTTTAATAGAGGAGATATACAGGTTTATCTGATACTGGTTTATCATGGCAGGCCTTTAATAGAGGAGATATACAGGTTTATCTGATACTGGTCTATCATGGCAGGCCTTTAATAGAGGAGATATACAAGTTTATCTGATACTGGTTTATCATGGCAGGCCTTTAATAGAGGAGATATACAGGTTTATCTGATACTGGTTTACCATGGCAGGCCTTTAATAGAGGAGATATACAGGTTTATCTGATACTGGTTTATCATGGCAGGCCTTTAATAGAGGAGATATACAGGTTTATCTGATACTGGTTTACCATGGCAGGCCTTTAATAGAGGAGATATACAGGTTTATCTGATACTGGTCTATCATGGCAGGCCTTTAATAGAGGAGATATACAGGTTTATCTGATACTGGTTTACCATGGCAGGCCTTTAATAGAGGAGATATACAGGTTTATCTGATACTGGTTTATCATGGCAGGCCTTTAATAGAGGAGATATACAAGTTTATCTGATACTGGTTTACCATGGCAGGCCTTTAAACAGGAGATATACAAGTTTATCTGATACTGGTTTATCATGGCAGGCCTTTAATAGAGGAGATATACAGGTTTATCTGATACTGGTTTATCATGGCAGGCCTTTAATAGAGGAGATATACAAGTTTATCTGATACTGGTTTTACCATGGCAGGCCTTTAAACAGGAGATATACAGGTTTATCTGATACTGGTTTACCATGGCAGGCCTTTAATAGAGGAGATATACAGGTTTATCTGATACTGGTTTATCATGGCAGGCCTTTAATAGAGGAGATATACAGGTTTATCTGATACTGGTTTACCATGGCAGTCCTTTAATAGAGGAGATATACAGGTTTATCTGATACTGGTTTACCATGGCAGGCCTTTAATAGAGGAGATATACAGGTTTATCTGATACTGGTTTACCATGGCAGTCCTTTAATAGAGGAGATATACAGGTTTATCTGATACTGGTTTACCATGGCAGGCCTTTAATAGAGGAGATATACAAGTTTATCTGATACTGGTTTATCATGGCAGGCCTTTAAACAGGAGATATACAAGTTTATCTGATACAATTTAAATTATGCAGGACAGCATACAGTTATATCTAAATGCTTGGAAAATTAAATTACAGAAGTACATTTCTCATTAGTTAAAAATTGGAGTAGGATGTAGTGCAGTGTCTAGGTCCAGGAGTAGGATGTAGTGCCGGGTCTAGATCCTGGAGTAGGATGTTGTGCCATATCTAGGTCCTGGAGTAGGATGTAGTGCCGGGTCTAGATCCTGGAGTAGGATGTAGTGCCGTATCTAGGTCCTGGAGTAGGATGTAGTGCCGGGTCTAGGTCCTGGAGTAGGATGTAGTGCCGGGTCTAGGTCCTGGAGTAGGATGTAGTGCCGGGTCTATATCCTGGAGTAGGATGTAGTGCCGGGTCTAGGTCCTGGAGTAGGATGTAGTGCCAGGTCTAGATCCTGGAGTAGGATGTAGTGCCGGGGCTAGATCCTGGAGTAGGATGTAGTGCCGTGTCTAGATCCTGGAGTAGGATGTAGTGCCGGGTCTAGATCCTGGAGTAGGATGTAGTGCCGGGTCTAGATCCTGGAGTAGGATGTAGTGCCGGGTCTAGATCCTGGAGTAGGATGTAGTGCCGGGTCTAGATCCTGGAGTAGGATGTAGTGACAGGTCTATTTCCTGGAGTAGGATGTAGTGCCAGGTCTAGGTCCTGGAGTAGGATGTTGTGCCGGGTCTAGATCGTGCCGGGTCTAGATCCTGGAGTAGGATGTAGTGCCGGGTCTATATCCTGGAGTAGGATGTAGTGCCAAGTCTATATCCTGGAGTAGGAAGTTGTGCCGGGTCTAGATCCTGGAGTAGGAAGTTGTGCCGGGTCTAGATCCTGGAGTAGGATGTAGTGCCGGGTCTTTATCCTGGAGTAGGATGTAGTGCCGGGTCTTTATCCTGGAGTAGGATGTAGTGCCGGGTCTATACCCTGGAGTAGGATGTAGTGCCGGGTCTATATCATGGAGTAGGATGTAGTGCCGGGTCTAGGAACCAGCGTTAGTGGTTTTCCACAGGGGAACTGCGCCTTGGGAACTGGCACAGGACAAGTGCGGGGCAGGTCTAAGGTTTCCCTGACTTTAGAAGCTCTGGTTCCTCTGCCTACCCCCATAGTCCCCCACAAAAAATATGTTTTTGCCACTGTGCCCACTCAGCATGTTGATGACGGTAGGGGTATTCCTCAAAGCTGTAGTCAAATCCTAGAGGATTCACCCTATCACAAACTCTGCTGCTTCCTTCTATGGTGAGTGTTTCTGTCACAATTCTGCTGGTGTTGGTGGTAAGCAGCTGGCACAGAGTTTCTTTTGGACATTGTTTCTTTTCAATTTACCCACAATTCTCTGTCATTTACATTGTGTACAACATACTATTTAAGACAGAAGAACACTGTGTACATATCAGCTGTTAGTTGTATTCATAGTGTATTAAAATATTGACTGGGAAGGAGGACACCATAAGTGGACATGGGCATTCTCAGGGCCCCCCAATTTTTTTTCTCAGGGCCCCCAAAATGGCAGAGCCTGCACTGCTCCTCTTACCCCCTCCACAGACAGCATTGGATGCACTGGCAGCTGGTTGTCAAACTTGGGATCATTCGCCTTTTTTATTTTATAAAAGCACAGTGTTCTATTTGCCTGTTTTTTTTCTGCAAGTCATCTGGAACTGGCTTGCGGCCACCTCCTCTACTGAACACCCAATTCACACAAACACACCAACGATACGCTTTTGAAAACTTTCTGTACATACTATGTTGAACATTCTGCTTTTCAGACACTTCACCCAGATAACATGTCTGATAATCTGTCTGTAACTAATTAGACCAGCAGCCATATCACCCTATATGGTATATATACGCCCCAGTATAGTGACGGGGACACACAGAAAGGGCTGTACTCTGGTCTGTGTGGGTCCTAACGCCCCAGTATAGTGACGAGGACACACAGAAGGGGCTGCGCTCTGGTCTGTGTGGGTCCTAACACCCCAGTATAGTGACGGGGACACACAGAAGGGGCTGTACTCTGGTCTGTGTGGGTCCTAACACCCCAGTATAGTGACGGGGACACACAGAAGGGGCTGTACTCTGGTCTGTGTGGGTCCTAACGCCCCAGTATAGTGACGGGGACACACAGAAGGGGCTGTACTCTGGTCTGTGTGGGTGCTAACACCCCAGTATAGTGACGGGGACACACAGAAGGGGCTGTACTCTGGTCTGTGTGGGTCCTAACGCCCCAGTATAGTGACGGGGACACACAGAAGGGGCTGTACTCTGGTCTGTGTGGGTCCTAACGCCCCAGTATAGTGACGGGGACACACAGAAGGGGCTGTACTCTGGTCTGTGTGGGTGCTAACACCCCAGTATAGTGACGGGGACACTATACTGTCAAAAAGCACCGTACTTCGGATGAGACGTTAAACCGAGGCCTTGACTCTCTGTGGTCATTAAAACCCCAGGATGTCCTTCATAAAGAGTAGGGGTGTAACCCCGGCATCCTGGACAAATCTGCCCCTTGTCCTCTGTCCATCATGACCACCTAATTATCCCCATATATATACTAATTGGCTTCAATCAATCAATCAAATTTATTTATAAAGCCCTTTTTACAACAAAAGTTGTCACAAAGTGCTTTTACAATCACCAGCCTGAATCCGACAGAGCAAACATCAACAAGTTGAACAAAAAACAAGTTGAACAAGATGATACACGGCGGCTAGGAAAAACTCCCTGAATGTCAGATTTAGGAAGAAACCTAGAGAGGAACCAGGCTCTGAGGGATCACCAGTCCTCTTCTGGCTGGGCTGGGTCAGTTTATGACAATACAACAAGCGAGGTGTGAATATCTGAGAAACAAAATAGTCCGGGATGACCGGGAGGGATGATGGGCGTGATAGGCTTGGAGGAAGAAGCTCCGGTTGCATCAGCTGTTCCGTCAGCCGCACAGTCAGGGACCCCAGGGAGGATCCAGCATATGCTCCAAGCTGGAGCGGTCCCCCTGACAGAAGTGGACACAAACACAGGGAAAGGTTGGTCACTAGTTCCCGGCACAATAGTATACCGAACATAATACTTTAAAAGGAGACAGGGGGGTTAGTGAGACAATGGCCATGAACGGGTAAACCCAGGACAAGTCCAGACAGATGTTAGTAGAGACAGGACACAGGAAAGGTTAGACACCCTGGTTCCCTACGTCCCCGGCACCATAGTATAGCAGCATAGATCTTAGAATGAGACAGGGGGGTCCAGTGAAGCTAATGCCCTGAACAGGGTAAACCCCGAAAACAGGGCCCAATAGGCCGGAAAACACCCACCCACTATGCCGAGCATCAACCCAGGGACGCCAATCGACCATGACCACCCGGGCAGGTTTAGTTTTTGCTCACAAAGTTACTCGAGCTGGTGGAACAAACAAGAGCTATAGCGAGCCAGTGACATCCACACTCCGAGGAGCATATGGGAGGTTTAGTTTTTGCTCACAAAGCTACTCGAATTGAGGCTGCAACGGAGCACTATAGCGACCCAGTGACTCCACCCCCCAGTTAACTGGGATAATCAGAGTTTAATTCACCAGCTACTTGGATTGAGCGAACAAAGGAGAGCTATAGCGAACCAGTGACTCCTCCCCACAGTTAACTGGGATAAACAGAGTTTAATTCACCAGCTACTCGGATTGAGCGAACAAAGGACAGCTATAGCGAACCAGTGACTCCTCCCCACAGTTAACTGGGATAATCAGAGTTTGTTCACTAGCTACTCGGATTGAGCGAACAAAGGAGAGCTATAGCGAACCAGTGACTCCACCCCACAGTTAACTGGGATAATCAGAGTTTAATTCACCAGCTACTCGGATTGAGCGAACAAAGGAGAGCTATAGCGAACCAGTGACTCCTCCCCACAGTTAACTGGGATAATCAGAGTTTGTTCACTAGCTACTCGGATTGAGCGAACAAAGGAGAGCTATAGCGAACCAGTGACTCCTCCCCACAGTTAACTGGGATAATCAGAGTTTGTTCACTAGCTACTCGGATTGAGCGAACAAAGGAGAGCTATAGCGAACCAGTGACTCCTCCCCACAGTTAACTGGGATAATCAGAGTTTAATTCACCAGCTACTCGGATTGAGCGAACAAAGGAGAGCTATAGCGAACCAGTGACTCCACCCCACAGTTAACTGGGATAATCAGAGTTTAATTCACCAGCTACTCGGATTGAGCGAACAAAGGAGAGCTATAGCGAACCAGTGACTCCACCCCACAGTTAACTGGGATAATCAGAGTTTGTTCACTAGCTACTCGGATTGAGCGAACAAAGGAGAGCTATAGCGAGCCAGTGACTCCACCCCCAGGCAGCAGCCTGGAGGTATCGTTTTTGCTCAAAAAGCTACTCGAGAGGCAACAACAGGGAACCATAGCAAGCCAGTGACTCCACCCCCCAGGCAGCAATCGAGAGGACACCCCAGGGGAGATGTGAAACCGCAAGGGAAAGACAGCAGGGCAGAATGAGATCCGAGCCTTCCGTTCAACCTTCGTACCCTGGGCCATATTACACTCATCCATAGACCTTACTGAAAAGATATGTTTTTAATTGTGATTTAAAGGTTTGAACAGAATCTACATTTCTAACCAGATTGGCAACTCATTCCATAATAGAGGAGCTCTATAGGAGAAGGCTCTACCTCCAGCTGTTTGTTTAGAAATTTTAGGTACAATTAGGAGACCAGCATCCTTTGATCTAAGGTTACGCGTGGGTATGTATGGCTGGACTAATTCAGCGAGGTAGGTGGGAGCAAGTTGATGTAAAGCTTTATATGTTAACAGTAGTACTTTAAAGTCTGCCCTAGCCTTAACAGGCAGCCAATGTAAAGAGGCTAATACTGGGTTAATGTGGTCAAACTTCTTAGTTCTAGTTAAGATTCTAGCAGCCGTATTAAGCACTAATTGAAGTTTGTTTATTGATTTATCAGGGTAACCAGAGAATAGAACATTGCAATAATCTAATCGTGAGGTAACAAAAGCATGGATTCGTTTTTCTGCATCAATTTTTGATAAATTATTTCTGATTTTTGCAATATTCCGTAAATGGAAAAATGCTGTCCTTGAAATATATTTTATGTGATCGTCAAATGAGAGATCCGGGTCAAGGGTCACTCCAAGGTTTTTGACAGTTTTTTGTGAAATGACTATACATCCGTTTAGGTTCAGCGTAAGGTCTGTCAATAAATCTCTCTGTTTCTTAGGTCCTAAAACAAGCATTTCAGTTTTATCTGAATTAAGGAGCAGAAAATTCTCTGTCATCCACTGTCGTATATCTGAAACACAAGCTTCCATAGTGGCTAATTTAGGGGCTTCTCCATGTTTCATAGCAATATACAGCTGCGTGTCATCGGCATAGCAGTGAAAATTGACATTATGTTTTCGGATTACATCACCCAAAGGTAACATATAGAGTGAGAACCGAAGTGGTCCTAAGACTGAGCTTTGTGGAACACCAAAGCATACCTTTGATTTGTTAGAGGATAAGCCATCTACACAAACAAACTGAAGTCTATCTGATAAATAAGATCTAAACCAATCGAGAACATGTCCTCTTAGCCCAACAAGGGTCTCCAATCTCTCCAAGAGAAGGGAGTGATCAATAGTGTCAAAGGCAGCACTAAGATCAAGAAGCAATAGGAGAGATGCAGAACCTTTGTCAGAAGCCAGTAAAAGGTCGTTTACCACCTTAACAAGTGCAGTCTCAGTGCTATGATGGGGTCTAAAACCGGACTGAAGTTTTTCATATATATTATTTGTCTTCAGAAAGGCCGTAAGTTGTAGTGAGACAGATTTTTCTAGGATTTTTGAAAGAAACGGGAGGTTTGATATTGGTCGGTAGTTTTTTAGGATGTCTGGATCTAAGTTACATTTTTTTAGCAGAGGCTTAATTTCTGCAATTTTTAGTGAGGTTGGCACTGATCCAGAGGACAGGGAGCAATTTATTATGTTCAACATTGATGGGCCAAGCACAGGAAGTAACTCCTTAAGTAATTTAGTTGGAATTGGGTCTAGTTGACAGTTGGTTGATTTTGAACTATTTATTAATTTTGTAAATGTTTCAAGAGACACAGGTACAAAAGATTCAAGAGTCGCCATTGAAACTAAATCAGGGCAGCTCTGAGAGCTCTCAGGACAACAAAGTTTTTGAGAACTGAGGCAGTTAAGGGTACAATTTGCAATTTCTTTTCTAATGTTGATTATTTTTTCATCGAAGTAGTTCATGAATTCATCACAACTAAAGTGAAGACCCACTTCATTGGTTAAACATTGCTTTTTAGTGAGTTTTGCAATTGTGTCAAAAAGAAATTTAGGATTATTTTTGTTTGTGTCGATTAGATTAGATAAGTAGGCTGATCGAGCACTTATAAGTGATTTCCGGTATTGCACAGTACTATCAATCCAGGCTAATCTAAATACTTTTAACTTCGTGGAGCGCCACTTTCGCTCCAATCTTCTGGAGGCTTGCTTAAGTGTTCTAGTAGTGTCAGTGTACCAGGGAGCAAGTTTCTTATTTCGTATTGGTTTTGTTTTTAGGGGTGCCACAGCATCTAAAGTCTTACGCAGTATATCGTTTATATCCTCTATTTGATTGTGTATAGATGATGTAGCTCTACCATCATTTAGCAGGCCGAACGAGCCTGGAAGTGCGTCAATAGATTTATTAGTAGTCGTAGAATTTATGCAACGGGTTTTAAAGATCCCTACCTGGGGGGCAAAAGTGTCACTTGTTTTAATGCTAAATGTTATAAGATTATGGTCAGATAAACCAGGATTTTGAGGAAAAATAGTTAGATCAATTACATTTATTCCCTTTGATAACACAAAAATCTAACGTATGATTGTGACAGTGCGTAGGTCCTGAGACGTGCAGGAGAAAACCTACCGAGTCAATTATGGCACTAAAAGCCTTTTGAAGAGGGTCATTGGTATTTTCCATATGGATGTTAAAATCACCAGCGATTAAAATTGAATCTTCCATGACTACAATGTTGGACAAGAATTCTGGAAACTCACTTAGGAACAATGTGTACGGCCCAGGAGGCCTGTAGATAGTAGCTATCAAAAACGAGGTATTGCCCTGATTTGTTCTCATAAGTAATACTTCAAAAGACACAAACCCAGTGATTTGTTTTAATGAAAGATTATATTTTGTAGCATAAATATTAGCAACACCCCCCCCTTTAGGGGATGCACGGGGAATCTGATCACTGGTGTAACCTGGAGGGGAAGCTTCATTTAAAGGAATAAATTCATCAGGCTTAAGCCAGGTTTCACACAGGGCAATTAGGTCTAATTTATGATCAGTAATTAGTTCATTTACTGTAATTGCTTTTGAGGTAAGTGATCTAATATTTAGGAGACCTATTTTTAGATATGAGATGTTAATGTCAGTTTTATTTATGACTGGACTAATTGAGGGCCTTATATTAATAAGGTTGCTTTTATTAACACTACCTTTTTTATTTTATTGAGCCTAGTTTTAATGACGGTGTCGATGGTGCAGGGTTTGCTGACTGCTCTGGCTATGCTATCAGCAGATCCCACTAGACTAGCAGGCTGGCTAACAGCCTGCTGCCTGACCTGCACCCTATCTCATGTTAACACTATAGGAGTGAGTCTCCTAGCTATATTCCTAGACCAAAGAAGAGCACCTCTCCAGCTAGGATGGAGTCCGTCGCTCTTCAGCAGATCAGGCTTGACCCTGTTCCTGGGCGAGTCCCAAAAACCTGGCCAATTATCCACGTAACCTATCGATTGCGACGGGCAGAACTCCGTCTTCAGCCAGCGATTGAGCTGTGAGAGTCTGCTGTAGATCTCATCACTGCCCCTAGCTGGCAGGGGGCCAGAGACTATTACTCGATGCCGACACATCTTTTTAGCTAAACTACACGCTAACGCTAGGTTCTGCTTCGTAACCTCTGAGTGCCTCATCCTAACATCGTTAGCGCCAACGTGAATAACAATATCTCTATACTCCCTACGCTTTCCAGTTTTAGACTTCGCTAGCACCAACTCCAGAATAGCGGCTACGTCGGTGGCCCTGCCCCCCGGTAAACAATGAATGATCGCTGGCTGATCTTCTAATCTAATACTGCGAGTAATGGAATCGCCAATAACTAGCGTTTTCAGTTTTTCCGGGCTGCCAGCAGAAATTGCAAGCCGTTCGTTCCCATCAGAGCACGGCTTCATCATTACCGTCTCCTCTCCAACCAATGAATTATTATTATAGACCAATACAATATTTTTCACATTTTGTCATAAAAATGCCTCACAGTTTGCATTTAATTTTGGATTAACTTCCTGATTATCCACTGATGATTAAGATGATTTTGTTTTTAATGTTGAATAAATGTCTCATTAAAAACAATATAAAGCCTTATTCAAAATGATATGTCGGTTATTTTTTTTCTTTATTATCAGTTTTCAGGTGGGGATTAAGACGTTATATAGAGCACTACATTACACCAGGCTCTAACATCCTACATAGAGCACTACAATACACCAGGCTCTAACATCCTACATAGAGCACTACATTTCACCAGGCTCTAACATCCTACATAGAGCACTACATTACACCAGGCTCTAACATCCTACATAGAGCACTACAATACACCAGGCTCTACCATCCTACATAGAGCACTACATTACACCAGTATCTAACATCCTACATAGAGCACTACATTACACCAGGCTCTAACATCCTACATAGAGCACTACAATACACCAGGCTCTACCATCCTACATAGAGCACTACATTACACCAGTATCTAACATCCTACATAGAGCACTACATTACACCAGGCTCTAACATCCTACATAGAGCACTACATTTACCAGGCTCTAACATCCTACATAGAGCACTACATTACACCAGGCTCTAACATCCTACATAGAGCACTACATTACACCAGGCTCTAACATCCTACATAGAGCACTACATTACACCAGGCTCTAACATCCTACATAGAGCACTACATTTACCAGGCTCTAACATCCTACATAGAGCACTACATTACACCAAGCCCTAACATCCTACATAGAGCACTACATTACACCAGGCTCTAACATCCTACATAGAGCACTACATTTACCAGGCTCTAACATCCTACATAGAGCACTACATTACACCAGGCTCTAACATCCTACATAGAGCACTACATTACACCAGGCTCTAACATCCTACATAGAGCACTACAATACACCAGGCTCTAACATCCTACATAGAGCACTACATTACACCAGGCTCTAACATCCTACATAGAGCACTACATTACACCAGGCTCTACCATCCTACATAGAGCGCTACATTTCACCAGGCTCTACCATCCTACATAGAGCACTACATTTCACCAGGCTCTACCATCCTACATAGAGCGCTACATTTCACCAGGCTCTGACATCCTACATAGAGCACTACATTTCACCAGGCTCTACCATCCTACATAGAGCACTACATTTCACCAGGCTCTGACATCCTACATAGAGCACTACATTTCACCAGGCTCTAACATCCTACATAGAGCACTACATTACACCAGGCTCTACCATCTTACATAGAGCACTACATTGGACCAGTATCTAACATCCTACATAGAGCACTACATTTCACCAGGCTCTACCATCCTACATAGAGCACTACATTACACCAGGCTCTAACATCCTACATAGAGCACTACATTTCACCAGGCTCTACCATCCTACATAGAGCACTACATTACACCAGGCCCTAACATCCTACATAGAGCACTACATTTCACCAGGCTCTAACATCCTACATAGAGCACTACATTTCACCACAGACGTACTCGTCTGGACTGACGTAAAAGAGTCCAACCTTGTGAGAAAACCAAACCCACAACCCTGCCATCGCTAGTGTCGTGTTTAACCAACTGATCCCCACGGGACTTAATATGTGTGCCTCATGTAATGCTGTTTTAGATGCGGCCCAGCTGCTGAACTGGAGAGCAGACAAGCCCTTGGAGTCACGAGAGCCTGCGTAGTTGTGAAACACACATCAAGCACATTAGTTTGAGGTCACGTGTAAACCTCGTGAACAGGGATAATTAAATGAGCTATCCCCAGAGTATCTGAGCGCATGCTGCTGCACATTAGGCGTAACTGAACGCATGTTGGGGGAAACCCAGTGAACGGATGGAGAGAAGGGCAAACGGAGAGAAAATAGAGTGAAAGAGCGAGAGAGTTGTTAAAGTTATTGTCAAACAAAAGTGTTGTGTTAAGAAAAATCTAAATCCTGACACCTTGGTGGCATCTATGAGAACAACTACAAGCAAAGATAAATAAATTGTGTTTGGGATTTATTTACACCACAATATACTATTGGAGTAAACGAGAACACAAGACCTGTGTGTAATTTATACCCTTGTGACAGTCTTGTGGAACAATCTTCTGAGGTTGTGTGGGGACACGTATTCAGAGAAGCCCTCCTATCCACTGTGATTAGAACGATTCAGCTGCTAGTACAAGCAACATGCTTATGATTTTAACTGCCATTTACCTACATCACGTGTCACAGTTGGCCAATAAACAGTTTGAAACAGGCCAGTATAATCCAAGACTTTACATTTTTCACGCATTCCACTAGACCTGTCTGATAATACATCAATGTTTGAGAGAGGTCAGAGTTAGATAGATGCTTCTAGGTGTTTGAAGCACGAAAATAATAATGACAACTTACTGTTTAGTGCCAAGTAATATATCAGCAAACTGTGGCATTACAAGTATTTACGCCACAGATTATTACGGGCCGGCAGTGGCTCAGTCGGTTGTCTATCAATCGGAAGGTTGGTGGTTCGATCCCCGGTTCCTCCTGGGAAATTGTCGAGGTGTCCATGAGCAAGACTCCTAACCCCAGCTGCTCCTGGTGAGCCTGCAGTCGCCTTGCATGGTAGACGCGGTCGTCAGTGTGTGAATGAGTGAATGAATGGGTGAATGTGACGCCGGATCTGTAAAGTGCTTTGGATAAAGGCACTATATTACCATTTATATTATCATATAAAGAATGCTGCTGGGCTATCCTAAACATAAAAAGTAGGAAAGTATGTGTTCAATCACCTCAATAAGAAGGATTATTATAATAAATAATAAACAACCTGGAAGCATGAAATACATGTCCAATATAACATGAAAAATCCTAATATATGTCGTTATATCAGATTGTTTGTCACGCTCTAGCAGAGTGAAGTGTAGTGAGCGAGATTCAGAGCCAGAGAATCATGTTCAGTTTGACAATAAATTACATCATTTAAAAACAACCGCTTAGCACGAACGGAAAAGTCAACAGAATGTAAACGAAATCAAATTGCGTGATGAAGCGACTTACATACAAAAACAGATGCACTAACCACAAATATCAAGCACCTGTGAACCTAAACAGGGATATTAAATAGCCCACTGATTAACTAACCTATGTAACATTATATTAATAACAAGCACCTGTGAACCTAACCAGGGACCTTAAATAGCCCACTGATTAACTAACCCATGTAACATTATATTAATAACAAGCACATGTGAACCTAACCAGGGACCTTAAATAGCCCACTGATTACTAACATATGTAAAATTATATTAATAACAAGCACCAGTGAACCTAACCAGGGACCTTAAATAGCCCACTGATTAACTAACCTATGTAACATTATATTAATAACAAGCACCAGTGAACCTAACCAGGAACCTCAAATAGCCCACTGATTAACTAACCTATGTAACATTATATTAATAACAAGCATCTGTGAACCTAACCAGGGACCTTAAATATCCCACTGATTACTAACCTATGTAACATTATATTAATAACAAGCACCTGTGAACCTAACCAGGGACCTTAAATAGCCCACTGATTAACTAACCTATGTAACATTATATTAATAACAAGCATCTGTGAACCTAACCAGGGACCTTAAATATCCCACTGATTACTAACCTATGTAACATTATATTATTAACAAGCACCAGTGAACCTAACCAGGGACCTTAAATAGCCCACTGATTAACTAACCTATGTAACATTTTATTATTAACCAGCACCTTTGAACCTAACCAGGGACCTTAAATAGCACACTGATTAACTAACCTATGTAACATTATATTAATAACCAGCACCTGTGAACCTAACCAGGGACCTTAAATAGCACACTGATTAACTAACCTATGTAACATTATATTAATAACAAGCACCTGTGAACCTAACCAGGGACCTTAAATAGCACACTGATTAACTAACCTATGCCGGGTGCTTAGCTAAACCCAAAACAGCTGTGCTTCTAATCAACATTATACACAGCAGTGCTCTCCCCTAAACACCCTGTGACAACACAGCTCACCCATTTGTGACATTGTTCCAGTTCGTAAGCAAATTCCAATTCCCTACATTTTTTTCTTGCCTAGTAATGGAGGCTGACTGAGATAGAAACATTCCACAGCTAATATTTTTTGGTTGTTATTTAATAAAGCCTAAAATAGCCTGTCTTAGGGGAAACTGGTAAGGAGCTAGTGGAGTGGCTTGCTCACAATTCTCCTAATTCCAATGCAAAACCCTCAAGTTACCTGATGGGACATGGCAGCAAAAATGTAATTACTACAGAAATTATTATAAATCAAAATAATCCATTGTATTATTTTCTCCTGCACAGTAAAATGTCCCAAGTGGGACATTTACAATCCACTATTAGACAGGGATATTGTTCTAACTGACAACCAATAAGGTCCCCTACTGTTAGAACTGAAATCAAACAGCCAAATTTAAAACCCCATATGTAGCACACAGTCAATGTGGTGCTATTCTAATCATAGCCACTAGATGGCAGTGGTGATTAGCTGTTGACTGGAGTAAACAGTCCAGACATTTGAATGCTGTATATATTTAGCCAACATTTAGTACTGAGGTTTTCTACATTTTTGAGGAAAGCGCCTTCTCTTTCCATTATACAGGTCCCTCGCCGTCCCATTATACAGATAAAATGTAGGCTAATTGCCCTGAAAATAGAATAGTTTCCAAAGGAACAAAATGAACATGTGTATAAATATTAGTTTTTATTTCTTATTTAATCTTTGTTTAACCAGGTAGGCCGATTGAGGACGGATTCTTATTTTCAACTGCGACCTGGGGAGAAGCTGGGGATTGAGGACGAA
>CM055735.1:448387-537040 GCA_029465975.1 Dallia pectoralis | reverse complement strand
CAGTATCAGATAAACCTGTATATCTCCTCTATTAAAGGCCTGCCATGATAAACCAGTATCAGATAAACTTGTATATCTCCTGTTTAAAGGCCTGCCATGGTAAAAAACCAGTATCAGATAAACTTGTATATCTCTCTATTAAAGGCCTGCCATGATAAACCAGTATCAGATAAACCTGTATATCTCCTCTATTAAAGGCCTGCCATGGTAAAACCAGCATCAGATAAACCTGTATATCTCCTCTATTAAAGGCCTGCCATGATAGACCAGTATCAGATAAACCTGTATATCTCCTCTATTAAAGGCCTGCCATGGTAAACCAGTATCAGATAAACCTGTATATCTCCTCTATTAAAGGCCTGCCATGATAAACCAGTATCAGATAAACCTGTATATCTCCTCTATTAAAGGCCTGCCATGGTAAAACCAGTATCAGATAAACCTGTATATCTCCTCTATTAAAGGCCTGCCATGATAAACCAGTATCAGATAAACTTGTATATCTCCTCTATTAAAGGCCTGCCATGATAGACCAGTATCAGATAAACCTGTATATCTCCTCTATTAAAGGCCTGCCATGATAAACCAGTATCAGATAAACCTGTATATCTCCTCTATTAAAGGCCTGCCATGATAAACCAGTCAGATAAACCTGTATATCTCCTATTAAAGGCCTGCCATGGTAAACCAGTATCAGATAAACCTGTATATCTCCTCTATTAAAGGCCTGCCATGATAGACCAGTATCAGATAAACCTGTATATCTCCTCTATTAAAGGCCTGCCATGATAAACCAGTATCAGATAAACCTGTATATCTCCTCTATTAAAGGCCTGCCATGATAGACCAGTATCAGATAAACCTGTATATCTCCTCTATTAAAGGCCTGCCATGATAAACCAGTATCAGATAAACCTGTATATCTCCTCTATTAAAGGCCTGCCATGGTAAACCAGTATCAGATAAACTTGTATATCTCCTCTATTAAAGGCCTGCCATGGTAAAACCAGTATCAGATAAACCTGTATATCTCCTCTATTAAAGGCCTGCCATGATAAACCAGTATCAGATAAACCTGTATATCTCCTCTATTAAAGGCCTGCCATGGTAAACCAGTATCAGATAAACTTGTATATCTCCTCTATTAAAGGCCTGCCATGATAAACCAGTATCAGATAAACCTGTATATCTCCTCTATTAAAGGCCTGCCATGATAAACCAGTATCAGATAAACCTGTATATCTCCCTGCCATGATAAACCAGTATCAGATAAACCTGTAAATCTCCTCTATTAAAGGCCTGCCATGATAAAGCAGTATCAGATAAACTTGTATATCTCCTCTATTAAAGGCCTGCCATGGTAAACCAGTATCAGATAAACCTGTATATCTCCTCTATTAAAGGCCTGCCATGGTAAAACCAGTATCAGATAAACTTGTATATCTCCTCTATTAAAGGCCTGCCATGATAAACCAGTATCAGATAAACCTGTATATCTCCTCTATTAAAGGCCTGCCATGATCAAATCAATCAATCAAATTTATTTATAAAGCCCTTTTTTACAACAAAAGTTGTCACAAAGTGCTTTTACAATCACCAGCCTGAATCCGACAGAGCAAACATCAACAAGTTGAACAAGTTGACACACGGCGGCTAGGAAAACTCCCTGAAAGTCAGATTTAGGAAGAAACCTAGAGAGGAGCCAGGCTCTGAGGGATCACCAGTCCTCTTCTGGCTGGGCTGGGTCAGTTTATGACAGTACAACAAGCGAGGTGTGAAAACTGAAAACGCAAAATAGTCCGGGATGTCCAGGAGGGATGATGGATTTGATAGGACTTGGAGGAAGAAGCTCCGGTTGCACCAGCTGTTCTGTCAGCCGCACAGTCAGGGGCCCCAGGGAGGATCCGGCATATGCTCCAAGCTGGAGCGGTCCCCTGACAGAAGTGGACACAAACACAGGGAAAGGTTGGACACTAGTTCCCTGTACAATAGTATACCGAACATAATACTTTAAAAGGAGACAGGGGGTTAGTGAGACAATGGCCATGAACGGGTAAACCCAGGACAAGTCCAGACAGATGTTAGTAGAGACAGGACACAGGAAACATTAGACACCCTGGTTCCCTACGCCCCGGCACCATAATATAGCAGCATAGATCTTAGAATGAGACAGGGGGTCCAGTGAAGCTGGGGCCCTGAACAGGGTAAACCCGAAACAGGGCCCAATAGGCCGGAAAACACCCACCCACTATGCCGAGCATCAACCCAGGGACGCCAATCGACCATGACCACTCGGGCAGGTTTAGTTTTTGCTCACAAAGTTACTCGAGCTGGTGGAACAAACAAGAGCCATAGCGAGCCAGTGACATCCACACTCCGAGGAGCATATGGGAGGTTTAGTTTTTGCTCACAAAGCTACTCGAATTGAGGCTGCAACGGAGCACTATAGCGACCCAGTGACTCCTCCCCACAGTTAACTGGGATAATCAGAGTTTAATTCACCAGCTACTCGGATTGAGCGAACAAAGGAGAGCTAAGCGAACCAGTGACTCCTCCCCACAGTTAACTGGGATAATCAGAGTTTGTTCACTAGCTACTCGGATTGAGCGAACAAAGGAGAGCTATAGCGAGCCAGTGACTCCACCCCCAGGCAGCAGCCTGGAGGTATCGTTTTTGCTCAAAAAGCTACTCGAGAGGCAACAACAGGGAACCATAGCGAGCCAGTGACTCCACCCCCAGGCAGCAATCGAGAGGACACCCCAGGGGAGATGTGAACCCGCAAGGCAAAGACAGCAGGGCGGAATGAGATCCGAGCCTTCCGTTCAACCTTCGTACCCTGGGCCATATTACACTCAACCATAGACCTTACTGAAAAGATATGTTTTTAATTGTGATTTAAAGGTTTGAACAGAATCTACATTTCTAACCCAGATTGGCAACTCATTCCATAATAGAGGAGCTCTATAGGAGAAGGCTCTACCTCCAGCTGTTTGTTTCAAATTTTAGGTACAATTAGGAGACCGGCATCCTTTGATCTAAGGTTACGCGTGGGTATGTATGGCTGGACTAATTCAGCGAGGTAGGTGGGAGCAAGTTGATGTAAAGCTTTATATGTTAACAGTAGTACTTTAAAGTCTGCCCTAGCCTTAACAGGCAGCCAATGTAAAGAGGCTAAAACTGGGGTAATGTGGTTAAATTTCTTAGTTCTAGTTAAGATTCTAGCAGCCGTATTAAGTACTAATTGAAGTTTGTTTACTGATTTATCAGGGTAACCAGAGAATAGAACATTGCAATAATCTAATCTTGAGGTAACAAAAGCATGGATTAGTTTTTCTGCATCAATTTTTGATAAATAATTTCTGATTTTTGCAATATTCAAGATGGAAAAATGCTGTCCTTGAAATATATTTTATGTGATCGTCAAATGAGAGATCCGGGTCAAGGGTCACTCCAAGGTTTTTGACGTTTTTTGTGAAATGACTATACATCCGTTTAGGTTCAGCGTAAGGTCTGTCAATAAATCTCTCTGTTTCTTAGGTCCTAAAACTAGCATTTCAGTTTTATCTGAATTTAGGAGCAGAAAATTCTCTGTCATCCACCTTCGTATATCTGAAACACAAGCTTCCATAGTGGCTAATTTAGGGGCTTCTCCATGTTTCATAGCAATATACAGCTGCGTGTCATCGGCATAGCAGTGAAAATTGACATTATGTTTTCGAATTACATTACCCAAAGGTAACATATAGAGTGAGAACAGAAGTGGTCCTAAGACTGAGCCTTGTGGAACACCAAAGCATACCTTTGATTTGTTAGAGGATAAGCCATCTACACAAACAAACTGAAGTCTATCTGATAAATAAGATCTAAACCAATCGAGAACATGTCCTCTTAGCCCAACAAGGGTCTCTAATCTCTCCAAGAGAAGGGAGTGATCAATAGTGTCAAAGGCAGCACTAAGATCAAGAAGCAATAGGAGAGATGCAGAACCTTTGTCAGAAGCCAATAAAAGGTCGTTTACCACCTTAACAAGTGCAGTCTCAGTGCTATGATGGGGTCTAAAACCGGACTGAAGTTTTTCATATATATTATTTGTCTTCAGAAAGGCCGTAAGTTGTAGTGAGACAGATTTTCTAGGATTTTTGAAAGAAACGGGAGATTTGATATTGGTCGGTAGTTTTTTAGGATGTCTGGGTCTAAGTTACATTTTTTTAGCAGAGGCTTAATTTCTGCAATTTTTAGTGAGGTTGGCACTGATCCGGAGGACAGGGAGCAATTTATTATGTTCAACATTGATGGGCCAAGCACAGGAAGTAACTCCTTAAGTAATTTAGTTGGAATTGGGTCTAGTTGACAGTTGGTTGATTTTGAACTATTTATTAATTTTGTAAATGTTTCAAGAGACACAGGTACAAAAGATTCAAGAGTCGCCATTGAAACTAAATCAGGGCAGCTCTGCGGGCTCACAGTACAACAAAGTTTTTGAGAACTAAGGCAGTTAAGGGTACAATTTGCAATTTCTTTTCTAATGTTCATTATTTTTTCATCGAAGTAGTTCATGAATTCATCACAACTAAAGTGAAGACCCACTTCATTGGTTAAACATTGCTTTTTAGTGAGTTTTGCAATTGTGTCAAAAAGAAATTTAGGATTATTTTTGTTTGTGTCGATTAGATTAGATAAGTAGGCTGATCGAGCACTTATAAGTGATTTGCGGTATAGCACAGTACTATCAATCCAGGCTAGTCTAAATACTTCTAACTTCGTGGAGCGCCACTTTCGCTCCAATTTTCTGGAGGCTTGCTTAAGTGTTCTAGTAGTGTCAGTGTACCAGGGAGCAAGTTTCTTATTTCGTATTGGTTTTGTTTTTAGGGGTGCCACAGCATCTAAAGTCTTATGCAGTATATCGTTTAGATCCTCTATTTGATTGTGTATAGATGATGTAGCTCTACCATCATTTAGCAGGCCGAACGAGCCTGGAAGTGCGTCAATAAATTTATTAGTAGTCATAGAATTTATGCAACGGGTTTTAAAGATCCCTACCTGGGGGGCAAAAGTGTCACTTGTTTTAATGCTAAATGTTATAAGATTATGGTCAGATAAACCAGGATTTTGAGGAAAAATAGTTAGATCAATTACATTTATTCCCTTTGACAACACTAAATCTAAAGTATGATTGTGACAGTGCGTAGGTCCTGAAACGTGCTGGAGAAAACCTACCGAGTCAATTATGGCATTAAATGCCTTTTGAAGAGGGTCATTGGTATTTTCCATATGGATGTTAAAATCACCAGCGATTAAAATTGAATCTGCCATGACTACAATGTTGGACAAGAATTCTGGAAACTCACTTAGGAACAATGTGTACGGCCCAGGAGGCCTGTAGATAGTAGCTATCAAAAACGAGGTATTGCCCTGATTTGTTCTCATAAGTAATACTTCAAAAGACACAAACCCAGTGATTTGTTTTAATGAAAGATTATATTGTGTAGCATAAATATTAGCAACACCCCCCCCTTTACGGGATGCACGGGGAATCTGATCACTGGTGTAACCTGGAGGGGAAGCTTCATTTAAAGGAATAAATTCATCAGGCTTAAGCCAGGTTTCACACAGGGCAATTAGGTCTAATTTATGATCAGTAATTAATTCATTTACTGTAATTGCTTTTGAGGTAAGTGATCTAATATTTAGGAGACCTATTTTTAGATATGAGATGTTAATATCAGTTTTATTTATGACTGGACTAATTGAGGGGCTTATATTAACAAGGTTGCTTTTATTAACACTACCTTTTTTTATTTTATTGAGCCTATTTTTAATGACGGTGTCGATGGTGCAGGGTTTGCTGACTGCTCTGGCTATGCTATCAGCAGATCCCACTAGACTAGCAGGCTGGCTAACAGCCTGCTGCCTGACCTGCACCCTATCTCATGTTAACACTATAGGAGTGAGTCTCCTAGCTATATTCCTAGACAAAAGAAGAGCACCTCTCCAGCTAGGATGGAGTCCGTCGCTCTTCAGCAGATCAGGCTTGACCCTGTTCCTGGGCGAGTCCCAAAAACCTGGCCAATTATCCACGTAACCTATCGATTGCGACGGGCAGAACTCCGTCTTCAGCCAGCGATTGAGCTGTGAGAGTCTGCTGTAGATCTCATCACTGCCCCTAGCTGGCAGGGGGCCAGAGACTATTACTCGATGCCGACACATCTTTTTAGCTAAACTACACGCTAACGCTAGGTTCTGCTTCGTAACCTCTGACTGCCTCATCCTAACATCGTTAGTGCCAACGTGAATAACAATATCTCTATACTCCCTACGCTTTCCAGTTTTAGACTTCGCTAGCACCAACTCCAGATTAGCGGCTACGTCGGTGGCCCTGCCCCCCGGTAAACAATGAATGATCGCTGGCTGATCCTCTAATCTAATACTGCGAGTAATGGAATCGCCAATAACTAGCGTTTTCAGTTTTTCCGGGCTGCCAGCAGAAATTGCAAGCCGTTCGTTCCCATCAGAGCACGGCTCGGGCAGTGGTTCCGACTCTAAGGGAGAAAATCGGTTGGAAAGACTAATTTTCGCCGGTCGGTAGCAATTCTTTCCAGTAGCCGAGAAAGACTTGAAGGAGTTGCCCGGCTGCCAGGGCTGTGCCGAGGGGCTAGCTCTATGCTGTGTTCCTAGTGGCACAGGCGCAATAGCTTGCCTGTCTGCTCTACCATAAGCCTTCCCTGACACATGCACCTGTAACCGAGACTCTAACTTCGCTATCTTCTCTTGAAGGCGGTAGTTCTCCTTCAGGTTAAAAGTACACCGACTACAGTGAAAAGGCATAACACAAACGAGTACTTAACTTTCTAGTGCGCAGATGAGTAGCACGACTTATCCAGACGGAGACACAGGAAGGTCCCGGTGAATGTTCGGATAAGTTTGTAAACTGTAAAACAAAATCAGGGAAATTAAGCAAGTAATTATATAAGTACGAACGAGAAAACTAAAGCTAGGTAGGCAGGAGCAGCCGGGTGCGGCGCGTCCAGTTGGAGCAAACAGGAAACAGGATGTCCGTCGAACGGAAATGGCGTCAGTCAAGCAGCAGTTCAAAGATACTCCCTGTGTTTCCAGGATAAACCAGTATCAGATAAACCTGTATATCTCCTCTATTAAAGGCCTGCCATGGTAAACCAGTATCAGATAAACTTGTATATCTCCTCTATTAAAGGCCTGCCATGGTAAACCAGTATCAGATAAACTTGTATATCTCCTGTTTAAAGGCCTGCCATGGTAAACCAGTATCAGATAAACTTGTATATCTCCTCTATTAAAGGCCTGCCATGATAAACCAGTATCAGATAAACCTGTATATTTCCTCTATTAAAGGCCTGCCATGGTAAACCAGTATCAGATAAACTTGTATATCTCCTGTTTAAAGGCCTGCCATGATAGACCAGTATCAGATAAACCTGTATATCTCCTCTATTAAAGGCCTGCCATGATAAACCAGTATCAGATAAACCTGTATATCTCCTCTATTAAAGGCCTGCCATGGTAAACCAGTATCAGATAAACCTGTATATCTCCTCTATTAAAGGCCTGCCATGGTAAACCAGTATCAGATAAACTTGTATATCTCCTCTATTAAAGGCCTGCCATGATAAACCAGTATCAGATAAACTTGTATATCTCCTCTATTAAAGGCCTGCCATGGTAAACCAGTATCAGATAAACTTGTATATCTCCTCTATTAAAGGCCTGCCATGGTAAACCAGTATCAGATAAACCTGTATATCTCCTCTATTAAAGGCCTGCCATGATAAACCAGTATCAGATAAACCTGTATATCTCCTCTATTAAAGGCCTGCCATGATAAAACCAGTATCAGATAAACCTGTATATCTCCTCTATTAAAGGCCTGCCATGGTAAACCAGTATCAGATAAACCTGTATATCTCCTCTATTAAAGGCCTGCCATGGTAAACCAGTATCAGATAAACCTGTATATCTCCTCTATTAAAGGCCTGCCATGATAAACCAGTATCAGATAAACCTGTATATCTCCTCTATTAAAGGCCTGCCATGATAAACCAGTATCAGATAAACTTGTATATCTCCTCTATTAAAGGCCTGCCATGGTAAACCAGTATCAGATAAACCTGTATATCTCCTCTATTAAAGGCCTGCCATGATAAACCAGTATCAGATAAACCTGTATATCTCCTCTATTAAAGGCCTGCCATGATAAACCAGTATCAGATAAACCTGTATATCTCCTCTATTAAAGGCCTGCCATGGTAAACCAGTATCAGATAAACCTGTATATCTCCTCTATTAAAGGACTGCCATGATAAACCAGTATCAGATAAACCTGTATATCTCCTCTATTAAAGGCCTGCCATGATAAACCAGTATCAGATAAACCTGTATATCTCCTCTATTAAAGGCCTGCCATGGTAAACCAGTATCAGATAAACCTGTATATCTCCTCTATTAAAGGCCTGCCATGGTAAACCAGTATCAGATAAACTTGTATATCTCCTCTATTAAAGGCCTGCCATGATAAACCAGTATCAGATAAACCTGTATATCTCCTGTTTAAAGGCCTGCCATGATAAACCAGTATCAGATAAACCTGTATATCTCCTCTATTAAAGGCCTGCCATGATAAACCAGTATCAGATAAACCTGTATATCTCCTCTATTAAAGGCCTGCCATGGTAAACCAGTATCAGATAAACTTGTATATCTCCTCTATTAAAGGCCTGCCATGGTAAACCAGTATCAGATAAACTTGTATATCTCCTCTATTAAAGGCCTGCCATGATAAACCAGTATCAGATAAACTTGTATATCTCCTCTATTAAAGGCCTGCCATGATAAACCAGTATCAGATAAACTTGTATATCTCCTCTATTAAAGGCCTGCCATGGTAAACCAGTATCAGATAAACTTGTATATCTCCTCTATTAAAGGCCTGCCATGATAAACCAGTATCAGATAAACCTGTATATCTCCTCTATTAAAGGCCTGCCATGGTAAACCAGTATCAGATAAACTTGTATATCTCCTCTATTAAAGGCCTGCCATGGTAAACCAGTATCAGATAAACTTGTATATCTCCTCTATTAAAGGCCTGCCATGGTAAACCAGTATCAGATAAACCTGTATATCTCCTCTATTAAAGGCCTGCCATGGTAAACCAGTATCAGATAAACCTGTATATCTCCTCTATTAAAGGCCTGCCATGATAAACCAGTATCAGATAAACCTGTATATCTCCTCTATTAAAGGCCTGCCATGGTAAACCAGTATCAGATAAACTTGTATATCTCCTGTTTAAAGGCCTGCCATGGTAAACCAGTATCAGATAAACCTGTATATCTCCTCTATTAAAGGCCTGCCATGGTAAACCAGTATCAGATAAACCTGTATATCTCCTCTATTAAAGGCCTGCCATGGTAAACCAGTATCAGATAAACTTGTATATCTCCTGTTTAAAGGCCTGCCATGGTAAACCAGTATCAGATAAACTTGTATATCTCCTCTATTAAAGGCCTGCCATGATAAACCAGTATCAGATAAACCTGTATATCTCCTCTATTAAAGGCCTGCCATGGTAAACCAGTATCAGATAAACCTGTATATCTCCTCTATTAAAGGCCTGCCATGATAAACCAGTATCAGATAAACCTGTATATCTCCTCTATTAAAGGCCTGCCATGGTAAACCAGTATCAGATAAACTTGTATATCTCCTCTATTAAAGGCCTGCCATGATAAACCAGTATCAGATAAACCTGTATATTTCCTCTATTAAAGGCCTGCCATGATAAACCAGTATCAGATAAACTTGTATATCTCCTGTTTAAAGGCCTGCCATGATAGACCAGTATCAGATAAACCTGTATATCTCCTCTATTAAAGGCCTGCCATGATAAACCAGTATCAGATAAACCTGTATATCTCCTCTATTAAAGGCCTGCCATGGTAAACCAGTATCAGATAAACTTGTATATCTCCTCTATTAAAGGCCTGCCATGATAAACCAGTATCAGATAAACCTGTATATCTCCTCTATTAAAGGCCTGCCATGGTAAACCAGTATCAGATAAACTTGTATATCTCCTCTATTAAAGGCCTGCCATGATAAACCAGTATCAGATAAACCTGTATATCTCCTGTTTAAAGGCCTGCCATGGTAAACCAGTATCAGATAAACCTGTATATCTCCTCTATTAAAGGCCTGCCATGATAAACCAGTATCAGATAAACCTGTATATCTCCTCTATTAAAGGCCTGCCATGATAAACCAGTATCAGATAAACCTGTATATCTCCTCTATTAAAGGCCTGCCATGGTAAACCAGTATCAGATAAACCTGTATATCTCCTCTATTAAAGGCCTGCCATGGTAAACCAGTATCAGATAAACTTGTATATCTCCTCTATTAAAGGCCTGCCATGATAAACCAGTATCAGATAAACCTGTATATCTCCTCTATTAAAGGCCTGCCATGGTAAACCAGTATCAGATAAACCTGTATATCTCCTCTATTAAAGGCCTGCCATGGTAAACCAGTATCAGATAAACCTGTATATCTCCTCTATTAAAGGCCTGCCATGATAGACCAGTATCAGATAAACCTGTATATCTCCTCTATTAAAGGCCTGCCATGGTAAACCAGTATCAGATAAACTTGTATATCTCCTCTATTAAAGGCCTGCCATGATAGACCAGTATCAGATAAACCTGTATATCTCCTCTATTAAAGGCCTGCCATGATAAACCAGTATCAGATAAACTTGTATATCTCCTGTTTAAAGGCCTGCCATGATAAACCAGTATCAGATAAACCTGTATATCTCCTCTATTAAAGGCCTGCCATGATAAACCAGTATCAGATAAACCTGTATATCTCCTCTATTAAAGGCCTGCCATGATAAACCAGTATCAGATAAACCTGTATATCTCCTCTATTAAAGGCCTGCCATGATAAACCAGTATCAGATAAACCTGTATATCTCCTCTATTAAAGGCCTGCCATGATAAACCAGTATCAGATAAACCTGTATATCTCCTCTATTAAAGGCCTGCCATGATAGACCAGTATCAGATAAACCTGTATATCTCCTCTATTAAAGGCCTGCCATGGTAAACCAGTATCAGATAAACCTGTATATCTCCTCTATTAAAGGCCTGCCATGATAAACCAGTATCAGATAAACCTGTATATCTCCTCTATTAAAGGCCTGCCATGATAAACCAGTATCAGATAAACCTGTATATCTCCTCTATTAAAGGCCTGCCATGATAGACCAGTATCAGATAAACCTGTATATCTCCTCTATTAAAGGCCTGCCATGATAGACCAGTATCAGATAAACCTGTATATCTCCTCTATTAAAGGCCTGCCATGATAAACCAGTATCAGATAAACCTGTATATCTCCTCTATTAAAGGCCTGCCATGATAAACCAGTATCAGATAAACCTGTATATCTCCTCTATTAAAGGCCTGCCATGGTAAACCAGTATCAGATAAACTTGTATATCTCTCTCTATTAAAGGCCTGCCATGATAAACCAGTATCAGATAAACCTGTATATCTCCTGTTTAAAGGCCTGCCATGATAAACCAGTATCAGATAAACCTGTATATCTCCTCTATTAAAGGCCTGCCATGGTAAACCAGTATCAGATAAACCTGTATATCTCCTCTATTAAAGGCCTGCCATGATAAACCAGTATCAGATAAACCTGTATATCTCCTCTATTAAAGGCCTGCCATGGTAAACCAGTATCAGATAAACCTGTATATCTCCTCTATTAAAGGCCTGCCATGATAAACCAGTATCAGATAAACCTGTATATCTCCTCTATTAAAGGCCTGCCATGGTAAACCAGTATCAGATAAACCTGTATATCTCCTGTTTAAAGGCCTGCCATGATAAACCAGTATCAGATAAACCTGTATATCTCCTCTATTAAAGGCCTGCCATGGTAAACCAGTATCAGATAAACCTGTATATCTCCTCTATTAAAGGCCTGCCATGATAAACCAGTATCAGATAAACCTGTATATCTCCTCTATTAAAGGCCTGCCATGATAAACCAGTATCAGATAAACCTGTATATCTCCTCTATTAAAGGCCTGCCATGGTAAACCAGTATCAGATAAACCTGTAAATCTCCTCTATTAAAGGCCTGCCATGGTAAACCAGTATCAGATAAACCTGTATATCTCCTCTATTAAAGGCCTGCCATGGTAAACCAGTATCAGATAAACCTGTATATCTCCTCTATTAAAGGCCTGCCATGGTAAACCAGTATCAGATAAACCTGTATATCTCCTCTATTAAAGGCCTGCCATGATAGACCAGTATCAGATAAACTTGTATATCTCCTGTTTAAAGGCCTGCCATGATAGACCAGTATCAGATAAACCTGTATATCTCCTCTATTAAAGGCCTGCCATGGTAAACCAGTATCAGATCTCCCATTAATGGTCATTGGTTAAACCACACAGGTGGTGAGATAGGGCACAGGTGGTGAGATAGGACACAGGTAGTGAGATTGGGCACAGGTGGTGAGATAGGACACAGGTAGTGAGATTGGGCACAGGTGGTGAGATAGGGCACAGGTGGTGAGATAGGGCGCAGGTGGTGAGATAGGACACAGGTGGTGAGATAGGACACAGGTAGTGAGATAGGGCACAGGTGGTGAGTTAGGGCACAGGTAGTGAGATAGGGCACAGGTGGTGAGATAGGACACAGGTGGTGAGATAGGACACAGGTGGTGAGATAGGGCACAGGTGGTGAGATAGGGCACAGGTGGTGAGATAGGGCACAGGTGGTGAGATAGGACACAGGTGTTTGTTTGTTTTGCACACATTTGTTAGCTTTAACATTGTTAGTTTTCCGTTCGTTATCACAGTGTTCGTTTGATCTTTTAAAATAAATATCCAGAGAACGTGTTAAAGCTCGGCACATGGTTTTATACTGCACTACACACGGCATATCGACCCTATAATAGATTTACACAATTTGAGAACACTGAAAGGGTTTTTAGTTTATTATTAAAAAGATTAGCAAACACCAGTTGGGCTTGTCCTTGTTTAGGACACACGCTGCTCCATTTTGAGTTGACCTTAATATCCTGAGGTAAACCTGACACACAGATGAAAACACATTTCCCTGAGCCCAGTTGGCTGGCTACACATTAAACACAATGGCAGTGTCTGAAATGGCATCCTACTACCTGTTTACTGTGCTACATTTGACCAGGACCATATGCACCATAGGGGAGCCATTCAGGACACACTTAAACTCTCATTCACTCAGCATGAAGTCAACATGAACGGGGTGTATTGACCTCTCAGCAGAAGTTCCCACAGTCACTGGTTACATAACTGTAATCATACGGTGTCTGTATAACCATAATGTATAACTGTAATCATACCATCTCTGTATAACCATAATGTATAACTGTAATCATATGGTGTCTGTATAACCATAATGTATAACTGTAATCATACCGTGTCTGTATAACCATAATGTATAACTGTAATCATACCGTGTCTGTATAACCATAATGTATAACTGTAATCATACGGTGTCTGTATAACCATAATGTATAACTGTAATCATACCATGTCTATATAACCATATTGTATAACTGTAATCATACCGTGTCTGTATAACCATAATGTATAACTGTAATCATACCGTGTCTGTATAACCATAATGTATAACTGTAATCATACCGTGTCTGTATAACCATAATGTATAACTGTAATCATACCGTGTCTGTATAACCATAATGTATAACTGTAATCATATGGTGTCTGTATAACCATAATGTATAACTGTAATCATACCGTGTCTGTATAACCATAATGTATAACTGTAATCATACCATCTCTGTATAACCATAATGTATAACTGTAATCATATGGTGTCTGTATAACCATAATGTATAACTGTAATCATACCGTGTCTGTATAACCATAATGTATAACTGTAATCATACGGTGTCTGTATAACCATAATGTATAACTGTAATCATACGGTGTCTGTATAACCATAATGTATAACTGTAATCATACCGTGTCTGTATAACCATAATGTATAACTGTAATCATACCGTGTCTGTATAACCATAATGTATAACTGTAATCATACCGTGTCTGTATAACCATAATGTATAACTGTAATCATACCGTGTCTGTATAACCATAATGTATAACTGTAATCATACGGTGTCTGTATAACCATAATGTATAACTGTAATCATACCATGTCTATATAACCATATTGTATAACTGTAATCATACCGTGTCTGTATAACCATAATGTATAACTGTAATCATACCGTGTCTGTATAACCATAATGTATAACTGTAATCATACCGTGTCTGTATAACCATAATGTATAACTGTAATCATACCATCTCTGTATAACCATAATGTATAACTGTAATCATACCGTGTCTGTATAACCATAATGTATAACTGTAATCATACGGTGTCTGTATAACCAGAATGTATAACTGTAATCATACGGTGTCTGTATAACCATAATGTATAACTGTAATCATACGGTGTCTGTATAACCATATTGTATAACTGTAATCATACCGTGTCTGTATAACCATAATGTATAACTGTAATCATACGGTGTCTGTATAACCATAATGTATAACTGTAATCATACCGTGTCTGTATAACCATAATGTATAACTGTAATCATACGGTGTCTGTATAACCATAATGTATAACTGTAATCATACCGTGTCTGTATAACCATATTGTATAACTGTAATCATACCGTGTCTGTATAACCATAATGTATAACTGTAATCATACCGTGTCTGTATAACCATAATGTATAACTGTAAGCATATGGTGTCTGTATAACCATATTGTATAACTGTAATCATACCGTGTCTGTATAACCATAATGTATAACTGTAATCATATGGTGTCTGTATAACCATAATGTATAACTGTAATCATACCGTGTCTGTATAACCATAATGTATAACTGTAATCATACCGTGTCTGTATAACCATAATGTATAACTGTAATCATACCGTGTCTGTATAACCATAATGTATAACTGTAATCATACCGTGTCTGTATAACCATAATGTATAACTGTAATCATACCATCTCTGTATAACCATAATGTATAACTGTAATCATACCGTGTCTGTATAACCATAATGTATAACTGTAAGCATATGGTGTCTGTATAACCATATTGTATAACTGTAATCATACCGTGTCTGTATAACCATAATGTATAACTGTAATCATATGGTGTCTGTATAACCATAATGTATAACTGTAATCATACCGTGTCTGTATAACCATAATGTATAACTGTAATCATACCGTGTCTGTATAACCATAATGTATAACTGTAATCATACCGTGTCTGTATAACCATAATGTATAACTGTAATCATACCGTGTCTGTATAACCATAATGTATAACTGTAATCATACGGTGTCTGTATAACCATAATGTATAACTGTAATCATACCGTGTCTGTATAACCATATTGTATAACTGTAATCATACCGTGTCTGTATAACCATAATGTATAACTGTAATCATACCGTGTCTGTATAACCATAATGTATAACTGTAAGCATATGGTGTCTGTATAACCATATTGTATAACTGTAATCATACGGTGTCTGTATAACCATAATGTATAACTGTAATCATATGGTGTCTGTATAACCATAATGTATAACTGTAATCATACCGTGTCTGTATAACCATAATGTATAACTGTAATCATACCGTGTCTGTATAACCATAATGTATAACTGTAATCATACGGTGTCTGTATAACCATAATGTATAACTGTAATCATATGGTGTCTGTATAACCATAATGTATAACTGTAATCATACCGTGTCTGTATAACCATAATGTATAACTGTAATCATACCGTGTCTGTATAACCATAATGTATAACTGTAATCATACCGTGTCTGTATAACCATAATGTTTCCCACATCTATAGCTAACAAAACAAATGTAAACATCGACTAACGATATCTCCTCATAATCAATGAATAACACACCAACAGAGAGACATATTTACATACTTGCTATTTATCGCACAGTTTACATCCCAGGATGAGAGAAAAACTTCCGCTTATTTTGAATTGATGCATACCAGCACTTTGTACATTACAGTAAAGGACTGGATCCAGCAGCCAATCAGATTCTATGGATTAGCTACATGCCTGTAGTTGGCCTTCTGGGGTGAAATTAAATCAGGCACATAAATGTGCCGAACCGCAAAACCTGACACATGACTTTATCAGATGAAGGACCTGTCTACAGAAGTCTGTCTGGTACCTTATGGAACATTAAAGGATCCTGTGTGTACATAAATGTGCAGAACCGCAAAACCTGACACATGACTTCATCAGATGAAGGACCTGTCTACAGAAGTCAGTCTGGTACCTTATGGAACCTTAAAGGATCCTGTGTGTACATACATGTGCAGAACCACAAAACATGTCACATGACTTTATCAGATGATAGACCTGTCCGTCTGGTACCTTATGGAACCTTAAAGGAACCTGTGTGTACATAAATGTGCAGAACCACAAAACCTGGCACATGACTTTATCAGATGAAGGGCCTGTCTACAGAAGTCAGTCTGGTACCTTCTGGAACCTTTAAGGAACCTGTGTGTAGACAAGCAGGACTAACTCTGTCGCCCAAATAATTAGACACACAACAGAACAGACATCTGTTTGGCGTTACATAGCGGACATTGTTCATATACTCTACAAACTGGCCATGAGCAGGCAAAACACACACACACACACACACACATGTAGGCATGCATCCATTTATTGTATATGTCTTTTGTGTGTCTCAAAACTTTATCTGAGCACTCAGTCGTGAAATTGTGATTAACCTTCAAAGAATATCAGTCTTTTGTAGTAAAATTGTCCTCTTAACATTACTATTTCTAACGCATGAAATGAAAGATGACGTTGGTCATCACGAGGCGTTTGTTATCAGCAGTTGTGTTGATCATCTGGATAGACCATCTACATTAGGAAAAAATGTATACAGGCACATTAAAAGTTCAAAAACATCAACGGTCCCTTGATGAGGAAAAATGAGCTACACAATATAATTTTCTACATTGTTAAATAATTATCAATTTTCACTTTTGTTTTGTTCTGGTCACTTTTCACGTTTGCACTAATCTAGACACAACACAAGTTAGGTTATCTCACTATTACCATGCAGACAGAAACAGAAATACAAGTAGACTAATATTATGTTCGGTCTTGCTGTTTCACAATAGTCCCACCAGTTTGGTGCAGCATGACATGAGGTTTCAAAGGCTCTAGAACATTCTGTTGACATTGTTATCTTTATTGGGCTTTAAACAGCAGCAAACAAGAAAACCGAGCAAGGTCAGGCTGTGGCATCACGTCAACTCTCCTTGATAAGCACTCTCATTGGTCAGTTTAAAGGTGTGCCAGCAGGTTCCGTGGAAACAAGCCAGTGTATTCTTTTGGGAATGACGCAGCTTGTCAAAGGTCTCCGCCTTTAAACTATGTAAATAACGAGAAATGTATGTTTTTCACTTTCTCAAAAGTGAACGGTGACAATCTCTAGTCACCATTGCTCTACCCACTTGCACTCTACGCTCAAGCAGGTACATTGCCTTAGTCAACCCGAAAGTCTGCCCCACTTTTGCCCGACAATCCTTTACACTACTTCTGTCTGAACTTTTGTCAGATTACTGATCATGTTAACTGTCGTCTGGTTTTCATGCCAAATTGCACAGTGGATCATTTTCACCTGTACTGCTGTCATACCTGTTTACAGTATTATTTGTATATTGACTCTCCACTTGATCCTGTATTATCTGTATATTGACTCTCCACTTGATCCTGTATTATCTGTATATTGACTCTCTACTTGATCCTGTATTAGCTGTATATTGACTCTCCACTTGATCCTGTATTATCTGTATATTGACTCTCCACTTGATCCTGTATTATCTGTATATTGACTCTCCACTTGATCCTGTATTATCTGTATATTGACTCTCCACTTGATCCTGATCGCGGGTACAAGCGGCCGAAATGGGTTTTCTCAGAAAGGTGGCTGGCCTCTCCCTTAGGGATAGGGTGAGAAGCTCAGTCATCCGAGAGGAACTCGGAGTAGAGCCGCTGCTCCTTTGTGTAGAAAGGAGCCAGTTGAGGTGGTTCGTTCATCTTGTACGAATGCCACCTGGGCGCCTCCCTAGAGAGGTGTTCCAGGCACGTCCAGCTGGGAGGAGACCTCGGGGAAGACCCAGGACTAGATGGAGAGATTATATCTCCACACTGGCCTGGGAACGCCTCGGGATTCCCCAGTCAGAGCTGGCTAATGTTGCCCGGGAAAGGGAAGTTTGGGGTCCCCTGCTAGAGCTGCTACCCCCGCGACCCGACCCCGGATAAGCGGTTGAAGATGAGATGAGATGAGAGACTTGATCCTGTATTATCTGTATATTGACTCTCTACTTGATCCTGAATTATCTGTATTTTGACTCTCTACTTGATCCTATATTATCTGTATACTGACTCTCCACTTGATCCTGTATTATCTGTATATTGACTCTCCACATGATCCTGTATTATCTGTATATTGACTCCCCACGTGATCCTGCATTATCTATATATTGACTCTCCACTTGATCCTGTATTTTCTGTATACTGACTCTCCACTTGATCCTGTATTATCTGTATATTGACTCTCCACTTGACCCTGTATTATCTGTATATTGACTGTCCACTTGATCCTGTATTATCTGTATATTGACTCTCCACTTGACCCTGTATTATCTGTATATTGACTCTCCACTTGATCCTGAATTATCTGTATTTTGACTCTCTACTTGATCCTATATTATCTGTATACTGACTCTCCACTTGATCCTGTATTATCTGTATATTGACTCCCCACATGATCCTGCATTATCTATATATTGACTCTCCACTTGATCCTGTATTATCTGTATACTGACTCTCCACTTGATCCTGTATTATCTGTATATTGACTCTCCACTTGATCCTGTATTATCTGTATTTTGACTCTGCACTTGATCTTGTATCATCTGTATATTGACTCTTCACTTGATCCTGTATTATCTGTATATTGACTCTCCACTTGATCCTGTATTATCTGTATATTGACACTCCACTTGATCCTGTATTATCTGTATATTGACTCTCTACTTGATCCTGTATAATCTGTATTTTGACTCTGCACTTGATCCTGTATTATCTGTATACTGACTCTCCACTTGATCCTGTATTATCTGTATATTGACTCTCCACATGATCCTGTATTATCTATATATTGACTCTCCACTTGATCCTGTATTATCTGTATATTGACTCTCCACATGATCCTGCATTATCTATATATTGACTCTCCACTTGATCCTGTATTATCTGTATATTGACTCTCCACTTAATTCTGTCTTATCTGTAAAATTACTCTCCACTTGATCCTGCATTAGCTGTAAATTGACTCTCCAATTGATCCTGTATCATCTGTATATTTACTCTCCACTTGATCCTGTATTATCTGTATATTGACTCTCCGCTTGATCCTGTATCATCTGTATATTTACTCTCCACTTTATCCTGTATTATCTGTATATTGACTCTCCACTTGATCCTGTATTATCTGTATATTGACTCTCCACTTGATCCTGTATTATCTGTATATTGACTCTCTACTTGATCCTGTATTATCTGTATATTGACTCTCCACTTGATCCTGTATTATCTGTATATTGACTCTCCACTTGATCCTGTATTATCTGTATATTGACTCTCCACTTGATCCTGTATTTTCTGTATATTGACTCTCCACATGATCCTGCATTATCTGTATATTGACTGTCCACTTGATCCTGTATTATCTGTATATTGACTCTCCACTTGATCCCATGTTGATCCCATGTAGAATCCCATTGCTATATGCATTGTTGTATTTTGTATTTTTTGTGTAACTGTATGTTGTCTTGCACATTTTTGCCTTATCTTGGCCAGGTCGCCGTTGCAAATGAGAATTTGTCCTTAATCGGATTGCCAACCTGGTTAAAGAAAGGTTAAATTAAAAAAGGGAAACATTCTAGACGTTTCACACAATGAGATAACATTTTGTCCTATTTTCATATAATTGGCACTATTTTTGTCTGTGAAGTTTGTTAACCCTTATTGTGAAATGTGTTTGGTTTCAACAGGGTTGCAACATCTGACATAGAATCAGGTCGTCTGTTTGGTTATAAAATATACTGTAGTCAGGTGAAGGTGGTTGTTATGATAATAAAACATGCTGTAATCAGAAGGTGGTTGTTATGGTAATAAAACATGCTGTAGTCAGAAGGTGATTCTTATGGTAATAAAACATGCTGTAATCAGAACAGAAGGTGGTTGTTATGGTAATAAAACATGCTGTAATCAGAAGGTGGTTGTTATGATAATAAAACATGCTGTAATCAGAAGGTGGTTGTTATGGTAATAAAACATGCTGTAGTCAGAAGGTGGTTGTTATGGTAATAAAACATGCTGTAATCAGAAGGTGGTTGTTATGGTAATAAAACATGCTGTAATCAGAACAGAAGGTGGTTGTTATGGTAATAAAACATGCTGTAGTCAGAACAGAAGGTGGTTGTTATGGTAATAAAACATGCTGTAATCAGAACAGAAGGTGGTTGTTATGGTAATAAAACATGCTGTAGTCAGAACAGAAGGTGGTTGTTATGGTAATAAAACATGCTGTAGTCAGAACAGAAGGTGGTTGTTATGGTAATAAAACATGCTGTAGTCAGAAGGTGGTTGTTATGGTAATAAAACATGCTGTAATCAGAAGGTGGTTGTTATGGTAATAAAACATGCTGTAATCAGAACAGAAGGTGGTTGTTATGGTAATAAAACATGCTGTAGTCAGAACAGAAGGTGGTTGTTATGGTAATAAAACATGCTGTAATCAGAAGGTGGTTGTTGTGGTAATAAAACATGCTGTAATCAGAAGGTGGTTGTTATGGTAATAAAACATGCTGTAATCAGAAGGTGGTTGTTATGGTAATAAAACATGCTGTAATCAGAACAGAAGGTGGTTGTTATGGTAATAAAACATGCTGTAGTCAGAAGGTGGTTGTTATGGTAATAAAACATGATGTAATCAGAAGGTGGTTGTTATGGTAATAAAACATGCTGTAATCAGAACAGAAGGTGGTTGTTATGGTAATAAAACATGCTGTAGTCAGAACAGAAGGTGGTTGTTATGGTAATAAAACATGCTGTAATCAGAAGGTGGTTGTTGTGGTAATAAAACATGCTGTAATCAGAAGGTGGTTGTTATGGTAATAAAACATGCTGTAATCAGAAGGTGGTTGTTATGGTAATAAAACATGCTGTAATCAGAACAGAAGGTGGTTGTTATGGTAATAAAACATGCTGTAGTCAGAACAGAAGGTGGTTGTTATGGTAATAAAACATGCTGTAGTCAGAAGGTGGTTGTTGTGGTAATAAAACATGCTGTAGTCAGAAGGTGGTTGTTGTGGTAATAAAACATGCTGTAGTCAGAACAGAAGGTGGTTATTATGGTAATAAAACATGCTGTAATCAGAACAGAAGGTGGTTGTTATGGGAATAAAACATGCTGTAGTCAGAAGGTGGTTGTTGTGGTAATAAAACATGCTGTAGTCAGAACAGAAGGTGGTTGTTATGGTAATGAAACATGCTGTAATCAGAAGGTGGTTGTTATGGTAATAAAACATGCTGTAGTCAGAACAGAAGGTGGTTGTTATGGTAATAAAACATGCTGTAATCAGAAGGTGGTTGTTATGGTAATAAAACATGCTGTAATCAGAACAGAAGGTGGTTGTTATGGTAATAAAACATGCTGTAGTCAGAACAGAAGGTGGTTGTTATGGTAATAAAACATGCTGTAATCAGAAGGTGGTTGTTATGGTAATAAAACATGCTGTAATCAGAAGGTGGTTGTTATAGTAATAAAACATGCTGTAGTCAGAACAGAAGGTGGTTGTTATGGTAATAAAACATGCTGTAGTCAGAAGGTGGTTGTTATGGTAATAAAACATGCTGTAGTCAGAAGGTGGTTGTTATGGTAATAAAACATGCTGTAATCAGAAGGTGGTTGTTATAGTAATAAAACATGCTGTAGTCAGAACAGAAGGTGGTTGTTATGGTAATAAAACATGCTGTAGTCAGAAGGTGGTTGTTATGGTAATAAAACATGCTGTAGTCAGAAGGTGGTTGTTTTGGTAATAAAACATGCTGTAGTCAGAACAGAAGGTGGTTGTTATGGTAATAAAACATGCTGTAGTCAGAAGGTGGTTGTTGTGGTAATAAAACATGCTGTAGTCAGAAGGTGGTTGTTGTGGTAATAAAACATGCTGTAGTCAGAACAGAAGGTGGTTATTATGGTAATAAAACATGCTGTAATCAGAACAGAAGGTGGTTGTTATGGTAATAAAACATGCTGTAGTCAGAACAGAAGGTGGTTGTTATGGTAATGAAACATGCTGTAATCAGAAGGTGGTTGTTATGGTAATAAAACATGCTGTAGTCAGAACAGAAGGTGGTTGTTATGGTAATAAAACATGCTGTAGTCAGAAGGTGGTTGTTATGGTAATAAAACATGCTGTCGTCAGAAGGTGGTTGTTATGGTAATAAAACATGCTGTAATCAGAAGGTGGTTGTTATGGTAATAAAACATGCTGTAGTCAGAACAGAATGTGGTTGTTATGGTAATAAAACATGCTGTAGTCAGAACAGAAGGTGGTTGTTATGGGAACAAAACATGCTGTAGTCAGAAGGTGGTTGTTATGGTAATAAAACATGCTGTCGTCAGAAGGTGGTTGTTTTGGTAATAAAACATGCTGTAGTCAGAAGGTGGTTGTTGTGGTAATAAAACATGCTGTAATCAGAAGGTGGTTGTTATGGTAATAAAACATGCTGTAATCAGAAGGTGGTTGTTATGGTAATAAAACATGCTGTAATCAGAACAGAAGGTGGTTGTTATGGTAATAAAAACATGCTGTAGTCAGAACAGAAGGTGGTTGTTATGGTAATAAAACATGCTGTAATCAGAAGGTGGTTGTTGTGGTAATAAAACATGCTGTAATCAGAAGGTGGTTGTTATGGTAATAAAACATGCTGTAGTCAGAAGGTAATTGTTATGGTAATAAAACATGCTGTAGTCAGAACAGAAGGTGGTTGTTATGGTAATAAAACATGCTGTAATCAGAAGGTGGTTGTTGTGGTAATAAAACATGCTGTAATCAGAAGGTGGTTGTTATGGTAATAAAACATGCTGTAATCAGAAGGTGGTTGTTATGGTAATAAAACATGCTGTAATCAGAAGGTGGTTGTTATGGTAATAAAACATGCTGTAATCAGAAGGTGGTTGTTATGGTAATAAAACATGCTTTAGTCAGGTGAAGGTGCACCACTTGGTTAAGAAATCAAGATGAGTTGTAAAGTGAAGGAAGAACCTGAATAAATGAGTGGAGCAACATAACTACTGTATGGTACTATTGAATCATTAACACCCTTTCATTTGCTGTGCTTGTATTTAAATGATACAATTATCAATTCTGGATCAATACTGCAAGAGGAAACAGTCTAACTGTTAGACAGTTGCAGTGGTCAGGTTGCCCAATAATGTACTGAAACATGTTATACTGTAATGAAACATGTTATAATGTACTGAAACATGTTATAATGTACTGAAACATATTATAATGTACTGAAACATGTTATAATGTACTGTAATATAATGTACTGAAACATATTATAATGTACTGAAACATGTTATAATGTACCGTAATATAATGTACTGAAACATATTATAATGTACTGAAACATGTTATAATGTACCGAAACATGTTATAATGTACTGAAACATGTTATGATGTACTGAAACATGTTATAATGTACTGAAACATGTTATAATGTACTGAAACATATTATAATGTACTGAAACATGTTATAATATACCGTAATATAATGTACTGAAACATGTTATAATGTACTGTAATATAATGTACTGAAACATATTATAATGTACTAAAACATGTTATAATGTACCGTAATATAATGTACTGAAACATATTATAATGTACTGAAAGAAGTTATAATGTACCGAAACATGTTATAATGTACTGAAACATGTTATGATGTACTTAAACCTTAATTTAATATTTATTATTATTTATTTATTTATGTAAGTAGCCTGCTGATGTAGCCTTTGTATAATCATGAATGGGGTCACATGTTTTGGCCATAATACAGTTACAGTATTTGGTATATAGGGAGTGGCACCATGCTGGCCAATAGAAACGCTGGAATCTATTTGCTTCACTAGAAGGGGAGGAGCAACAGATGGAACCTGTCTTTGCTGCCAGTGGATCATGTTATAAATCATAATAGATAAGACGGCACAATCAGACAGTACAATCAGACGATATAAGGCTAAACCAGGTTTGGTAGATATTGGTTAAAGAAAAACTATATTATTTTTCAAGATTTCAAGAAAACTATATTTTCAAGATTTGTTGCATTAATTTGTTAACCGTTTGTCACATTTGCTGCGGTTATAACTAATTAATACATTAATAAACCAATTATCTTGAAAGGATTCAAGCCACATCACCTTCACTCAAATGTTTCCAAAGTCAGACAGCGGGTAAGTAGGGAGTCTGTAATATTGTAATCTGTAACATCAATGTCACCAATTCCCTTCCTTTCAAATGTGTCAGAGGAGAGTTGAATATCATGTATTATAATAGAGTTGTATATCATGTAATATCATAGAGTTGTGTATCATGTAATATCATAGAGTTGTGTATCATGTAATATCATAGAGTTGTATATCATGTAATATAATAGAGTTGTGTATCATGTAATATCATAGAGTTGTATATCATGTAATATCATAGAGTTGTATATCATGTAATATCATAGAGTTGTATATCATGTAATATCATAGAGTTGTATATCATGTAATATCAGAGTTGTATATCATGTAACAGAGGTGGGACAAAGTCATTGTTATGCAAGTCACAAGTAAGTCTCAAGTCTTTGCCCTCGAGTCCAGAGTCAAGTCGAGTCAAAGATGAGGCAAGTCCCGAGTCGAGTCACAAGTCAAAGCCAACAAGTCTCAAGTCGAGTCCAAAGTCCTACCATTTTAGTTTAGAGTCATTTCAAGTCATCTTACCACAGAATTTATACAAATCATGTGTGTCTGTAAGATTTGTATTTATTTAAACCTCTTTTTATACAATGACATTAATACAGTAAAAAACAGAAAATTTAATTTCACAAAAAATGCTTGTATTTCAACAGCATATTGCACTAGAACAATGCACAGCAACTTCAGCCCTGTATTGTATTGACCTTAGGGCTGGATGGAAAAATTTTATATCACGATATATTTCTTAATTTCGGTCGATACGACATAATTCCGATATCGATATGAACAATATAAAAGCCTCAGAAAAAATGCCATGAACACCCACAACGGATGTCTGTATACAATCTTCTGAAAATACATTTACAAAGTCTTTTGAGCCTCCTCCTATAAAACTAAATAATATTTTAGAAATAAAACGGTACAAATAAATTAAAGTTCACCTTTTATTTGATTTTAACCTTTATAGAAACAAGAAAAGTCAAATAAGCAATTTGACTCTGAGACTGACCTTATTAATATATTTAACTTTAAACAATAACATAGGCTGATTATATTATTCTTTACACAAAACTTCCTGCAACAAAACATGTTCTTATAAACATATCGTTTAAAGTTAGTGAACATGTTAGACAATGAAGAGGTGAGTTCATGAGTTCGCTACGTGACCGTGGATTTAAGAGACACGAGAGAGAAGCTCACGAACGCGCATGTCGCAACATGCTCGGAGAATGAGAGTGCTCAAAAGCGCATGTCCATCATGACGTCATGGGCCAGTCAACGCGGAAGATCCAAGCTCCTATGTTGGCTTTATGCGCTTTTGAGCCTCTCATTCTCCGGCACATTTAGCATCACGCTGAAACCTGAAGTTTATCAGATCTCAGAAAGCTAAACCACTTCTCTACCACTGAATTAGTCTTTCCTCTCATATCAACTGTCTGCTTTCTCCTCACTTATGGAAGCTCGTTCAGTCACGTTTGAATTGCGGTCATGGGCGCTCATTTTGTAGCTTAAACTTGCCGTGTTGGAGATCAGCAAAAATATTGAAATATCGAAAATGTGTTTAGAAATTATATCACCGTTATATATTGATATTGAATTATTGTCCAGCCCTAACCTCATATTGCAAAACAGTTTAACTTTCAAATAGACATGGGTCCTTTTAGCCTGAACTTTTTAAACATCATCTCATCTCATCTTCAACCGCTTATCCGGGGTCGGGTCGCGGGGGTAGCAGCTCTAGCAGGGGACCCCAAACTTCCCTTTCCCGGGCAACATTAGCCAGCTCTGACTGGGGAATCCCGAGGCGTTCCCAGGCCAGTGTGGAGATATAATCTCTCCACCTAGTCCTGGGTCTTCCCCGAGGTCTCCTCCCAGCTGGACGTGCCTGGAACACCTCTCTAGGGAGGCGCCCAGGTGGCATTCGTACAAGATGCCCGAACCAACTCAACTGGCTCCTTTCTATGCAAAGGAGCAGCGGCTCTACTCCGAGTTCCTCTCGGATGACTGAGCTTCTCACCCTATCCCTAAGGAAGAGGCCAGCCACCTTTCTGAGAAAACCCATTTCGGCCGCTTGTACCCGCGATCTCGTTCTTGACCATAGGTGAGGGTAGGAACAAAGATTGACCGGTAGATCGAGAGCTTTGCCTTTCGGCTCAGCTCTCTTTTCGTCACAACGGTGCGGTGAAGCGAATGCAACACCGCCCCCGCTGCTCCGATCCTCCGACCAATCTCCCGCTCCATTGTTCCCTCACTCGCGAACAAGACCCCGAGGTACTTGAACTCCTTCACTTGGAGTAAGGACTCATTCCCTACCCGGAGTAGGCACTCCACCGGTTTCCTGCTGAGAGTCATGGCCTCAGATTTAGAGGTGCTAACCCTCATCCCAGCCGCTTCACACTCGGCTGCGAACCGATCCAGTGAGTGCTGAAGGTCACCGACCGATGAGGCCATCAGGACCACATCATCCGCAAAAAGCAGTGATGTGACCATCAGCCCACCGAACGGGAACCACTCCCCCCCATGACTACGCCTTGATATCCTGTCCATGAATATTACAAACAGGATTGGTGACAAAGCGCAGCCCTGGCGGAGGCCAACCCCCACCTGGAACGAATCCGACTTACTGCCGAGGACACGGACACAGCTCATGCTTTGAGCGTACAGAGATTGGATGGCCCTGAGAAGAGACCCCCTCACCCCATACTCCCGCAGCACCTCCCACAAAGATCCCGGGGTACCCGGTCATACGCCTTCTCCAGATCCACAAAACACATGTAGACTGGATGGGCATACTCCCAGGCCCCCTCCAGGATCCTTGCGAGAGTAAAGAGCTGGTCCGTGGTTCCCGGCCAGGACGAAAACCGCATTGTTCCTCTTCAATCTGAGGTTCGACTATTGGCCGAACCCTCCTTTCCAGCACTTTGGAGTACACTTTACCAGGGAGGCTGAGGAGTGTGATACCTCTGTAATTGGCACACACTCTCTGGTCCCCCTTTTTAAAGAGGGGAACCACCACCCCGGTCTGCCACTCCTCTGGCACTGTCCCAGACTTCCATGCAATGTTGAAGAGGCGTGTCAACCAAGACAGCCCTTCCCCACCCAAAGCTTTTAGCATTTCTGGACGAATCTCATCAGTCCCTGGGGCTTTGCCACTGTGGAGTTGTTTGACTACCTCAGCGACTTCCCCCAGGGAAACTGACGATGACCCTCCATCAGCCTCCAGCTCTGCCTCTCTACTAGAGGGCGTGTAGGTCGGATTCAGGAGCTCCTCAAAATGCTCTTTCCAGCGCCCGATCACATCATCAGTTGAGGTCAACAGTGTCCCATCCTTACTGTACACAGCTTGGATGGTTCCCCGTTTTCCCCTTCTGAGGTGCCGAACGGTTTTCCAGAAGCATTTTGGTGCCGACCGAAAGTCCTTCTCCATAGCTTCTCCAAACTTCTCCCACACCCGCTGCTTTGCCTCTGACACGGCAGCGGCTGCAGCCCTTCGGGCCTGTCGGTACCCTGCAACTGCCTCCGGAGTCCCCAGGGCTAAACATGTCATTAATAAAATCCTCACTCCTCAAAATGATCACTTCTGAAAAAATGGACCAACCTGATAATATAATTGGAATGACTCCATAGAGACGTGTGTGCGTGTGAGCGTGCCCGTGCGCAGCTCCGTCTGTAATCTTCGACCCGCATGTTTTGCAAATTGCAACTCTTTTTTTGTCGACTACCTCGTAATTTTTATAGCCAAACGAAACTATATTCGGTATCATTTTGCCAACTGGCGCGTTGTTGCTTGTGCTTTATTGGTTGTCTTGCCATTTGCCTGCTTGGATGCTGTCTAATCAAAACAACGTGGGACTACAGTGATTGGATGTCGAATCAAAACAACGTGGGACTACAGTGATTGGATGTCCAATCAAAACAACGTGGGACTACAGTGATTGGATGTCCAATCAAAACAACGTGGGACTACAGTGATTGGATGTCCAATCAAAACAACGTGGGACTACAGTGATTGGATGTCCAATCAAAACAACATGGGACTGCAGTGATTGGATGTTGAATCAAAACAACGTGGGACTACAGTGATTGGATGTCGTGCAGGTAGCGCGCGTGCTCTCTGCATGCATTTTTTTCACAGATGCAGATAAACTGAGAGCGGCGCGGCCGTGTGAACATTTTCTTCCCCAGTTTTCATGGGAAGTAGCAAGTCTTCTCGAGTCAAAAGGCGCAAGTCCAAGTGAAGTCACGAGTCATTGATGTTCAAGTCCAAGTCGAGTTGCAAGTCTTTGTACATTTTGTCGAGTCTGAAGTCATCAAATTCATGACTCGAGTCTGACTCGAGTCCAAGTCACATGACTCGAGTCCACACCTCTGTCATGTAATATCATAGAGTTGTATCTCATGTAATATCATAGAGTTGTATATCATGTAATATCATAGAGTTGTATATCATGTAATATCATAGAGTTAGACTGCTGAAAGCCACAACCAGTTGTACTGCAGGTATCATCCAGGTATCATCCAGGTATTATCCAAACAGAAACCTATGATGAAATATCCAGCTGGTCTGGTGTCAGAGTGTGTTATTCTAATGAAGCCTAATATGAAATATGCAGCTGGTCTGGAGTCAGAGTGTGTTATTCTAATGAAGCCTAATATGAAATATCCAGCTGGTCTGGAGTCAGAGTGTGTTATTCTAATTAAGCCTAATATGAAATATCCAGCTGGTCCGGAGTCAGTGTGTTATTCTAATGAAGCCTAATATGAAATATCCAGCTGGTCTGGAGTCAGAGTGTGTTTTTCTGATGAAGCCTAATATGAAATATCCAGCTGGTCTGGAGTCAGTGTGTATTATTCTAATGAAGCCTAATATGAAATATCCAGCTGGTCTGGAGTCAGAGTGTGTTATTCTAATGAAGCCTAATATGAAATATCCAGCTGGACTGGAGTCAGAGTGTGTTATTCTAATGAAGCCTAATATGAAATATCCAGCTGGTCTGGAGTCAGAGTGTGTTATTCTAATGAAGCCTAATATGAAATATCCAGCTGGTCTGGAGTCAGAGTGTGTTATTCTAATGAAGCCTAATATGAAATATCCAGCTGGTCTGGAGTCAGAGTGTGTTATTCTAATGAAGCCTAATATGAAATATCCAGCTGGTCTGGAGTCAGAGTGTGTTATTCTAATGAAGCCTAATATGAAATATCCAGCTGGTCTGGAGTCAGAGTGTGTTATTCTAATGAAGCCTAATATGAAATATCCAGCTGGTCTGGAGTCAGAGTGAGTTATTCTAATGAAGCCTAATATGAAATATCCAGCTGGTCTGGAGTCAGAGTGTGTTATTCTAATGAAGCCTAATATGAAATATCCAGCTGGTCTGGAGTCAGAGTGTGTTATTCTGATGAAGCCTAATATGAAATATCCAGCTGGTCTGGAGTCAGAGTGTGTTTTTCTGATGAAGCCTAATATGAAATATCCAGCTGGTCTGGAGTCAGAGTGTGTTATTATAATGAAGCCTAATATGAAATATCCAGCTGGTCTGGAGTCAGAGTGTGTTATTCTAATGAAGCCTAATATGAAATATCCAGCTGGTCTGGAGTCAGAGTGTGTTATTCTAATGAAGCCTAATATGAAATATCCAGCTGGTCTGGAGTCAGAGTGTGTTATTCTAATGAAGCCTAATATGAAATATCCAGCTGGTCTGGGGTCAGAGTGTGTTATTCTAATGAAGCCTAATCCTTCATTATTTACTTCCGAGGATAATGATATTGTCTTTTAAAAACGATTGAAATAAAGTGGTAGGATATTTATTATTTAATGTTACACAATGTTGGATGATAAATAACGAATAGGCTAACCCCAAATAGTGTAAGCAAACGGTTGAATGTATATATATATATACATATATGTGTATATATGGTTGCTTGAATTGGTGAAGATACATACTTTTTATTTCACTTTTATTTAACCAGGGAGACACATTGAGACCGAGGTCTCATTTGCAAGTGTGCCCTGGTAACAACAACACACAAATACAACAACAATTAAAGACATAAACATACAATTAACAGACACACTGACAGTAAGTGTCAGTCAGTTAAAACAAACACAATTCTCAAAATCTATTTTCTTTAACTGACCCATTGACACCAAGGCACTTAAATCAAGCTCTGACTGGATTCCGTTCTACATATTAGGTGCTTTGAGGAGAACGCAGAACTGCCCAATTCAGTACTTACAAACGGTGTCTGTAATACAATCCAACTCTGCTATCTAGTATTGAAACCAGGCGATCTATCTGTTAACGGAGATGAACAATATACTGGTAGCCTGTGGAGTAGAGCTTTATAAACAAAAATAGAATAATGGAGTGATCTACTCACTAGTAAGAAATCAAACGCAGTTTCGGAGTAGAAGAAGAAGCACTTTGGAAAATAATGTCCCCATAGTCAAATACAAAGATTCAGATATGTTCATTAGGTTGTCATCCTCGTTAAACAACAAACATTTGGATGGACATGAGGGTCAACATGACACAAAATGACTTATCAGATTCATAGCAAAAAGGACATTGACCCGTGTCTCTCCGCTGAATGCCAACACGTGTACCGGACGTGCAAATCTGTCCACAAAACCGTTTAAACATGTTTACTGTCATTTTGCAAATAGACATCAAATCTGTGTTTTATGTGTCTCTTGACATGTTTTGTACTAGCACTGCCATTGGTTGGGAAGCATTAGTGTAATAATGTCACATTAACAGAGTTCTCCTGTGTGCTTCAGGTACAGTTATGAGGACTGTAAGGCCACAGCAGAATGGCTCAAGGCCCAGACCTCAGTTCGCCCTCTGGTGGCCATTGTGTGTGGCTCAGGAATGGGAGGACTGGCTGACATGCTGAAAGACCAGGTGGCATTTAACTACAAGGACATCCCCAACTTCCCACAGAGCACAGGTATGTGCTGTATATTGTCTGTTACCTCCCACAGAGCACAGGTATGTGCTGTATATTGTCTGTTACCTCCCACAGAGCACAGGTATGTGCTGTATATTGTCTGTTACCTCCCACAGAGCTTAGGTATGTGCTGTATATTGTCTGTTACCTCCCACAGAGCACAGGTATGTGCTGTATATTGTCTGTTACCTCCCACAGAGCTTAGGTATGTGCTGTATATTGTCTGTTACCTCCCACAGAGCACAGGTATGTGCTGTATATTGTCTGTTACCTCCCACAGAGCTTAGGTATGTGCTGTATATTGTCTGTTACCTCCCACAGAGCACAGGTATGTGCTGTATATTGTCTGTTACCTCCCACAGAGCACAGGTATGTGCTGTATATTGTCTGTTACCTCCCACAGAGCTTAGGTATGTGCTGTATATTGTCTGTTACCTCCCACAGAGCACAGGTATGTGCTGTATATTGTCTGTTACCTCCCACAGAGCACAGGTATGTGCTGTATATTGTCTGTTACCTCCCACAGAGCACAGGTATGTGCTGTATATTGTCTGTTACCTCCCACAGAGCACAGGTATGTGCTGTATATTGTCTGTTACCTCCCACAGAGCACAGGTATGTGCTGTATATTGTCTGTTACCTCCCACAGAGCACAGGTATGTGCTGTATATTGTCTGTTACCTCCCACAGAGCTTAGGTATGTGCTGTATATTGTCTGTTACCTCCCACAGAGCACAGGTATGTGCTGTATATTGTCTGTTACCTCCCACAGAGCACAGGTATGTGCTGTATATTGTCTGTTACCTCCCACAGAGCACAGGTATGTGCTGTATATTGTCTGTTACCTCCCACAGAGCACAGGTATGTGCTGTATATTGTCTGTTACCTCCCACAGAGCACAGGTATGTGCTGTATATTGTCTGTGAACTTGTTGGCTCAGTTGGTGCATCTACATTGTTTATGTGAAGAGCAAACAAGGAACATGGACAGAATACTGTGTGATCTAACCTGGGAAAACAATGTGTTAAATGTATAGCTCTTAAACCTGTTTTCTGATTGGTTGCCATGTGTAGTCTGTTCAATTCTAATTGGTGGTTGTGTTCCAGTTCACGGTCATGCTGGACGCCTGGTGTTTGGGACACTGAAGGGAAGACCATGTGTGTGCATGCAAGGACGTTTCCACCTTTATGAGGGATACGCCATCCAGAAGGTACGTCTATCTATTATGAGGAAATATTGCAGGCAGCAGACAGTGTTTTGGTTGCAAACTACAAGGGTCGTTTAATTTGTTTTTTAAAAGGCAAAAGCTTTTCTGCACCATAAAATACCATTTATACTAACTCAGCAAGCACAGAGATTGTGAACCTCATCTTCAGCTTTTTAATGGAAGCCTGAAGATTTTGTTCAAAAATTGCCTGGTATATGGAACTGTTCATAATTTGCTCAGGCCCCAGTTCCAGCTGAAGAAAAAAAGCCCCAAAGCATAGATTAGAATAGACCAATATTGTCAGTTGTACAACTGAATGCCTTCAACTGAAATGTGTTCTCTGCAGGGGGCAGCCCTAATCAGTTACCTGATTTGACTTCCACGTCCGGCGCCCGGGGAGCATCTTAGGGTTGCCTGTGTATCATGTAATATCAAGGACAGAACGACGCAGTTTTCACCTGGGTGGTGGGGGGATTAGAAACAGGGACCTTCCAGACCCAAGCCCTAGTCCCTAACCACTAGGCCACCTTGATGCCCCTTGGGCCACCTTGACGCCCCTTGGGCCACCTTGACGCCCCATAATGCTGCCATCACCATGCTTCACTGTGGGTGCGGTGTTCTTTGGGTGATGTGCAGTGTTTATTTTTTTGCCAAATATACCTTTTTGAGTGATGGCCAAAAGGTTAAAGGTTAAAAATTTGGTTTCATCAGACCATAACACATGTTTGGGACCACATGCTTTTGGGAGACTTGATGTTTGTTTTTTTAAAACTTCAGCCAGGCTTGGATGTTTTTCTTCATAAGAAAAGGCTTCCATCTTGCTGTCCTACCCCATAGCCCACACTATTGAAGAACACAGGAGATTGTTGTCACATGCCATTATTTACCAGCAATTCCTGCAGCTCCTTTAATGTTGCTGTAGGCCTCTTGGAACCCTCCCTGAACAGTTTTCTTCCAGTCTTTCCATGTCTTCTGGAGGGACGTCCAGCTCTTGGTAATGTCTCTATTGGGCCATATATTCTCCACTTGATGATGACTGTCTTCACTGTGTTCCATGGTATATCTAATGCTTTGGAAATTATTGGTACCCTGATTCTGACTGATATCTTTCAAAAATGAGATCCTTCTGATGCATAAAGAAAACAATCAAATAAAACCAAGAATCAACATTTAAGTTATATGATATGACTCCTCAGCCTCCCTGGTAAAGTGTACTCCATATTGCTGAAAAGGAGGGTTCGGCCAATAGTCGAACCTCAGATTGAAGAGGAACAATGCGGTTTTTGTCCTGGTCCGGGGAACAGCGGACCAGCTCTTTACTCTCGCAAGGATCCTGGATGGGGCCTGGGAGTATGCCCATCCAGTCTACATGTGTTTTGTGGATCTGGAGAAGGCGTATGACCAGGTACCCCGGGATATTTTGTGGGAGGTGCTGCGAGAGTATGGGGTGACGGGGTCTCTTCTCAGGGCCATCCAATCTCTGTACCCTCAAAGCATGAGTTGTGTCCGTGTTCTCGGCAGTAAGTCGGAGTCATTCCCAGTGGGGGTTGGCCTCCGCCAGGGCTGTGCTTTCTCACCAATCCTGTTTGTGATATTCATGGACAGGATATCAAGGCGTAGTTATGGTGGGGAGGGGTTTGCGTTCGGTGGGCTGATGGTCACATCACTGCTTTTTGCAGATGATGTGGTCCTGATGGCTTCATCGGTCGGTGACCTTCAGCACTCACTGGATCGGTTCGCAGCCGAGTGTGAAGCGGCTGGGATGAGGATTAGCACCTCTAAATCTGAGGCCATGACTCTCAGCAGGAAACCGGTGGAGTGCCTACTCCGGGTAGGGAGTGAGTCCTTACCCCAAGTTAAGGAGTTTAAGTACATCGGGGTCTTGTTTGCGAGTGAGGGAACAATGGAGCGGGAGATTGGCCGAAGAATCGGAGGAGAGAGCTGAGCCAGAAGGCAAAGCTCTCGATTTACTGGTCAATCTTTGTTCCTACTCTCACTTGTGGTCATGAAGGCTGGGTCATGACCAAAAGAACACAATCGCGGGTACAAGCGGCCAAAATGTTTTTCTTCAGAAGGGTGGCTGGCCTCTCCCTTAGAGATAGGGTGAGAAGCTCAGTCACCGGAGAGAAACTCGGAGTAGAGCCGCTGCTCCTTCGCATAGAAAGGAGCCAGTTGAGGTGGTTCGGGCATCTAGTACGAATGCCACCTGGGCGCCTCCCTAGAGAGGTGTTCCAGGCACGTCCAGCTGGGAGGAGACCTCGGGGAAGACCCAGGACTAGGTGGAGAGATTATATCTCCACACTGGCCTGGGAACGCCTTGGGATTCCCCAGTCAGAGCTGGCCAATGATGCCAGGGTCCCCTGCTAGAGGTGCTACCCCCGCGACCCGACCCCGAAGAAGCGGTTGAAGATGAGAGATGAAATGTGATGAGTAGTACCAGTCTATATGTGATGCTTGTATTTGTGTACTGACCATATGTTGCTACTCCAGATCACTCTGCCCATGCGTATCTTCAGTTTAATGGGTGTTGAGACGGTCATTCTGACCAACGCTGCTGGAGGTCTGAACCAGGACTTCAAGGTGGGAGACATCATGATCATTAAAGACCATGTGAACATGCCTGGCTTCGCTGGCAACAACCCACTGACTGGTCCTAACGACGACAGGTAGACGACGGTTCTTGTGTGTCTTTCGATTAGTTCACAGATTATTCATTGAAATGGTCAGTTTTCTACATTTACAGTGACATTACAGTTATATTTATTTATTTTCCCTCCCAGATTCGGTGTGAGGTTCCCCTGCATGTCTGATGCGTATGACAGAGATCTACAGCAGTTGGCTCTGGATGTGGGACAGGAACTGGGCTACGGTGACTTCATGCGTGAGGGCGTATACTGTGTGTTGGGCGGGCCCTCATTTGAGACTATTGCAGAGTGTCGTATGCTTCACAAACTGGGAGCTGACGCTGTTGGTGAGTCAAACTTCACTCTGATTTTCTACTTTATATTTCACTGACCAGACCTGAACAATGGTCCTTAACTGCAGTTGTCACATTGAACTCAATAAGTTCTCGTAAATATAACAACATTATTTTAGTCCTTTAGCCGATGATATTCAGATGTAAAAGTATTGACAAACTGTGAGATGGCAATAAGACGTTTTCTCCATGTTTCTGCACTGCTCTGAAACATTCTCTCTTCTCCAGGAATGAGCACAGTACACGAGGTGATCGTGGCTCGTCACTGTGGAATGCGTGTGTTTGCTCTGTCTCTGATTACCAACAAGGCTGTGATGGACTACGACAGTGAGGAGAAGGCCAACCACGAAGAAGTCCTGGAAACTGGCAAGCAACGTTCCGGCCAGCTAGAGAAACTGGTATCTACCCTGGTCACCCGCATGGAACACAACACCAACGCCTGATCAAATGAAAAGAACCGACAGAACAATAGATGTACAGTTCCTAGATCAGAAATTGTCCCAAGTAAATTGGTTTGGTTATTGGACCGGAGGCCATCTGTCTCCACCTGTTTAAGGGGCAATTTGTTGCAGACTGGGGTGGCAAACACTGTTCTATAAATGCTATTTCTACAACATTTTGTATAATATTATTCTATGTTATAAATTTGTATTCTCTGTTATAAATTCACAATGTTAACTTAATATCCATATGTATGTAGATGTACATTTCATTTTCATTTTATCTTAACATTGTGTCAAAGCTTTGAATGTGCTGCACATCACACATATATCTATCTTGTCTATAGATGTACAGTACACATGTCTATGTAAAATGTAGTTTAATCTCTTTATTTAATACAAATGTTCTCACTAAAGTTTATATTTATTAACATTTGTAAGTATTTTGTTTCATTTGATGTTAATTAGGTTGTTATTGGTGAATGACACGTTTGTAAACATTAAAGCTAAAAATATGTAACCTATATGTTACCGGACTGGAATTACATTTTACTTTGTATGCTGGCCTAGATAGGCAGCAGCAAGTCATTATTTAACACTCATTTAAATGACACTTTTATTTTGTATGCTGGCCTAGATAGGCAGCAGCAAGTCATTATTTAACACTCATTTAAATGAAACTTTTATTTTGTATGCTGGCCTAAATAGCAAGTCATTATTAAGAGTTAACAATATGTTAACAATATCCTAATAAAAAGCATTGTAATAACTAACTGCATAGATGTGTTACCACTTTGATAATAAATTATTTAGATCTCTGTTTTGGGTACAAAAGGAGGAACCATGACAACTAAAACCACCAGAGGGAGACAAACACACACATCACAAATAACAGAACATAATACATGCCAACACGGATCATGGAGGAGGAACCATGACAACTAAAACCACCAGAGGGAGACAAACACACACAGCACAAATAACAGAACATAATACACGCCAACACAGATTTTTTATTTTTTTATTTAACCTTTCTTTAACCAGGTAGGCCGATTGAGAACAAATTCTCATTTACAACGGCGACCTGGCCAAGATAAGGCGAAAAAATGTGCAGGACAACATATAGTTACACAAAATACACAAACACAGGAGTGCAAATAGCAGTGGGACACAGTAAGGAATACAGCTTCAAGATTAAACAGGATGAGGTATATGAAATACAGTAGAGCAGCATAGATACAGTGATAAATAAATATATATATATTAATACAATGAGTATCTTAACACGGAATGTAAAAGGATTAAAGTGTGCCTAGCAGGTATATAGAATAAAGTGTCTCTAGCAGGTTGGTCGATAGAGTGCATGGGAGTAAAGGAAATGAGGTTATGGGGAAGATCAATTGGGCATTATCTGAGCACAAAGAGTGGTTCAACAGTGTACACAGATATGACAGCAGTACTGGTGCAAATAGGGCATGGCAAAGTGAGAAGGGGGTTGTGGGCCGTTAGCAGGTACAGAGAGCTGACAGGTGCTCAGACAGGAGCCGTTGAAACGCAGCTGGTGAGATAAGGGTTTTGAGTTTTAGGGATTTTTGTAAATCGTTCCAGTCATTGGCGGCTGCGAACTGGAAGGATTAGCGGCCGAATGTTGTGTAGGTTTTCGGGGTCACTAAAGCAATGTACCTACTTGAGCGTAGGCTGCGGGTGGGTAGCGCAATGGTAACTAGACAACTTAAGTAGTGGGACTTTGCCAAGCAGAGACTTGTAAATTGGTACCAATGCGTTAAATGCCGGGTGGTTAATGACGGCCAGCCAACTAAAGCATAAAGCTTACAGTGGTGGGTGGAGTAAGGAGCATTGGTAACAAAACAAATGACGCTATGGTAGGTCACGTCCAGTTTTTTCAGCAGAGAGTTTGAGGCTGTTCTATAGATGACATCGCCAAAGTCGAACATTGGGATGATGGTCATTTTCGCCAAGGCAAGTTTGGCAGCCTGAGTGAAGGAAGCCCTGTTGCGGAAGAGGAAGCCGATTCTGGATTTAATTTTAGATTTCAGTTTATTAATGTGCAGTTTGAAGGAGAGAGAGCTGTCTAGCAACACACCTAGATATTTATATGTATCAACATATTCAAGTTCAGACCCATCCAGCGTGGTGATGTTCGGTAGGCGGGCGGGTGTGGGCAGAGATCGGTTGAACAGCATACACTTAGTTTTACTGGAGTTTAATAATAACTTTAGGCTACGGAAGGAGTACTGAATGGCATTAAAACTCTCTTGTAGGTTTGAGAGCACTGTGTCTAACGAAGGGCCTGCTGTGTACAGGATTGTATCGTCTGCATAGAGATGAATCTGGGAGTCTCCAGCAGCGAGAGCCACATCGTTGATGTAGAGTGAGAAAAGATAGTTAGAGAACCAGGCAAAACAGTCGCGAGAGAAACCCAGGTTATTGAGTCGGCTGATGAGAACACGATGGTTAACTGAGTCAAATGCCTTGGACAGGTCGATGTAGACCGCTGCACAGTAATGTTTTATATCAATGGCAGCTATGATGTCATTCAGGACCTTTAGGGTAGCCGTGGTGCAGCCATGACCAGCACGAAAACCAGATTGCAAAGCGGAAAGGACATGATGGGATTCAAGATGGTTGACAATCTGCTTGTTAACCAGCTTTTCAAAGACTTTGGAAAGACAGGGTAGGATAGATATAGGTCTGTAACAATTGGCGTCAAGGGAGTCTCCCCCTTTGAACAGGGGAATGATTGCAGCAGATTTTCAATCTTTCGGGATTTCCGAAGATGAGAGAGAAAGGTTTAACAGACTGGTGATGGGTGCAGCCATAATTTTGGCAGATCATTTTAGAAAGGAAGGGTCCAGATTATCAAGCCCAGCTGATTTATATGGGTCCAGCTTTTGCAACTCTTTAAGCACATCGGCTGTCTGGATAAGGGTGAAGGAGAAGAGTGGGGAGGGGCATGGGCATGTGGCTGATGGAGGTGTAGAGCAGTTAGCTTGGGGGAGAGTATTTAGTTGAAAAGCATGGCCGGCTTCAGCAAAATGCTTATTAAGGTTCTCTAAAATCTTGGTCTTATCAGTGGTTACAGTAGTACCTGATTTTAGGGCTGACAGGATGCACATTTTTGTTTGAAGTAGCAGGCCTTAGCTTCCCTAACAACCTGGGTGTACCGGTTTCTGGCTTCTTTGAAGAGTTGCATATCACAAGGCTTGTTTGAAGCTAGTGCGACACGCCACAATGTGTTTTTCTGTTGGTTAAGTGAGGTCAGTTCAGTGGTGAACCAGGGGCTGTATCGGTCTTTTGTTCTGAACTTTTTAAATGGGGCATGCTTATTTAGGACAGAGAGGAATTCACTTTTGATGAACAGCCAAGCATCCTCTACGGATGGGATGAGATTAATGTTCTCCCAAGGTATAGAGTTCAGTTCGATTAGAAAGGCCTGTTCGCAGAAGTGTTTTAGACAGCGCCTGACGGTGATAAGAGGTGGTCGTTTAACCCCGGTCCCATTACGGACGCAGGCAATAAGGCAGTGATCACTGAGATCCTGGTTATAAACAGCAGAGGTGTATTTACAGGGCAAGTTAGTCATGGAAACGTCTATAAGGGTTCCCTTGGTTTCTGATTTAAGATTAAACCTGGTAGGTTCATTTATAATCTGTGTGAGGTTGAGAGCATCAAACTTAGAGATTAAGGTGACTGGGGGGTTAAGCATATTCCAGTTTAAGTCACCAAGCAGTACGAACTCAGAGGATAGGTGGGGGGCAATCAATTCACAAATGGAATCAAGGGCACAGCACGGGGCTGAGGGGGGTCTATAACAGGCAGCAACAGTAATAGCCTTGTTTCTGGATAGATTAATTTTTAGGACTAGAAGCTCAAACTGTTTGGGGACAGACCTAGACAGGATGACTGAGATCTGTAGTTTGTCACGGCAGTAGATTGCTACTCCACCGCCCGTAGTTGTGCGGTCTTGGCGGAAGATGTTATAGTTGGGGATAGTTATTTCTGAGTTATTTACAGATTCCTAAGCCAGCATTCTGACACAGCTAAGATGTCAGGGTTGGCTGAGTGTGCCAGAGCTGTAAGTAAGTCCAGTTTAGGGAGTAGATTTCAGATGTTAATATGCATGAACCCAAGATTTTTACGAATGCAAAAGTCAGTGAAAGTGATCACCTGAGGCTTGGGGATGGCACTAGAGGTTACAGGGCCAGGGTTGAGCTCTACATCTCCAGATGAGCAGAGGAGGAGTAAGATAAGTGTGTAACACATGGCTTTAAGAACAGGTCGTTTGGAGCGGTGAATAGTATTGAATAAGGGAATGGGCATCTGGTCATAGTACATTAAATGCAGTGCTGTATGGGCAGCTAGGGAAATCACAGTATTTGTTTTAGGCGGAGGTAGACCTAAATACGAAGTAATAAAGAAGGAGGTTGCATCTCTGGACAGATAAGATATGCCAGAGGTGCCTGACTCAGTAGGCAGTGAGGAGATGGAGTTATCAGAAATGTAGAGGGGGGGGGTTGGGGAATCTACAGGGAAGTAGGGCGGTGATGGTAAGCAAAAACAACATATAACACAACATATTTCAATATAAGTGAAGCAGATAGAACGCAGCTAGGTAGGCTAAGACTGAGCAAGGCAGTAATGTAAGTTGGGCCCTAGCTAACAGTCAATACACAGTACCGTACTGGATGATGTTGTTTTTGTCTTCAGGCTAGCTGGTGAGTGCTGAACCCCCAGCGGCGCGGCATTATTACCTAGTAGCAGCTGACTAGCAGGCCAGCTGGAAGTCCGGTGATGAATGCAGTACAAATGTCCAGAGAAAGTTCAGTGTGTCCGAAAGTTCAGTAGAGCAGTAGAAGAGTGCTGCAATCGCTGTGCTGATGGTGCGGAGCCAACGATAGCAGGAGGAGAGACTATAGTCCGGTTCCGGAACAAAGCCGGCGCTAGCTAGCCGTAGCTCGTTAGCTCGGAGGCTCGTTAGCTGGATCCGTTCCATGGAGGAGGAACCATGACAATAATGGCGCTTTTCCACTACAAAGAACCAGCTCGACTTGGCCCGACTCGGCTCCGCTCGCTTTTGCTCGGTTCTCCATTGCAGATAGTACCTGCGCAATAGTACCCGGTCGTCATAGCGACGTGGCAGGAAACTGCTGTGACCTAATCTTCTACGCGACGCGGCGACACACAGGCTGCGTCCGAAATCGCGTACTATGTTGAGTATGTACTACATTTAAATGTACTTTGCGACCGTTAAAAAAGTACGTTCTATATAGTATGAATCCGGGTACTATGAATGGAGTCCGGACGTAAATACACCTCTGCTGTTTATAACCAGGATCTCAGTGATCACTGCCTTATTGCCTGCGTCCGTAATGGGACCGGGGTTAAACGACCACCTCTTATCACCGTCAGGCGCTGTCTAAAACACTTCTGCGAACAGGCCTTTCTAATCGAACTGAACTCTATACCTTGGGAGAACATTAATCTCATCCCATCCGTAGAGGACGCTTGGCTGTTCATCAAAAGTGAATTCCTCTCTGTCCTAAATAAGCATGCCCCATTTAAAAAGTTCAGAACAAAAGACCGATACAGCCCCTGGTTCACCACTGAACTGACCTCACTTAACCAACAGAAAAACACATTGTGGCGTGTCGCACTAGCTTCAAACAAGCCTTGTGATATGCAACTCTTCAAAGAAGCCAGAAACCGGTACGTCCGTGTTAGAATGCGCCGTGTTAGAATGCTCTACTTGTATAATCTACCGGGCAAGAGAAGCGTGTTTCATTCAGGTCCGCGTCCTCCTACCGACACTCGCTACCCACACACACATAAGACAATGGAGGAAGTCGAGTGTATGTTGTGTTTGATCCGCGAGATGTAGCTGTTTCTCACGGCATATTCTTTCGGTTTGCCATAGTAATGGATAATATGTACAGCTCTCACGCAATCTCTGGCCAAACTATTTAAAAATGGTGGGATTACTCAGGATACTACATCTGGCGCGTGCAATGATGACGCAGTGAATAGTGACGATTCTCTGACCAATCAGCAGTCTGCCTTGTTTTCACGTCACATTTTAGTATCGCCTCAGCTCGCTCAGAACCTCGCCTGAGGTGGTACGAAAAAAAGTACCTAGAAGCAGGTACAGGTACAACTTTTACCCAGTGGAAAACCAAAAAAGCAGAGTCGAGCTGAGGCGAGCTGGTTCTGTGTAGTGGAAAAGCGCCATAAGTTAATAACTAGAGTCAATGTATAGTGTTTATTACACTTATAAATTACTTTGTAAAGAGTTAACATAATACAATATACAGTAGGTCGCTATGGTGTTCAATGAAGTGTGTTCACCATTGATGTGTTTTCTACACGGTTACGGTAGTTGCTGATACTGGAATGGTTGTAATGCCACTTGCGGTGCTGGTCCTGTAAGTATGGAAGCCCATGGGACAATATTTCAAAAATGCATTATAATTTGTTAATCTATTATTTGAGCCAATATTGAAATGCAATTTCGATTATTGAATTTTCATTTAAATATAGTCTCAAATAACCCTTGCATATATTGAAAATGATAATTAGTTCGTGAAATTTGCTGGCTTTGCTTTTTTGTCATGTAGTTAGATTTTTTTAATCCTCATTTTCAAAAAGAAATCAAGTGAACATTTATGTTGTATATTTTCTATATGTTACAACTGTCCCAGGCATGTGTTACAATCTGTGTACAGGGGCGGTGGTAAATGTGGAGGGGCTGGATGAAAATCAATTTTGCAACATGTAGATATTTCATAAAACCTCTCTAAACTCATTGTTTGTAATATTGCAATTTGGCTATTCCAGTGTGTTTTTATTTATTGGTACAGTGAAATAAGGAACACTTCAACATCTGAAATAACATAAACAGCCTGTTTGGGAGTTCTGCAATTAGATGACTCATGGCATTTCCTGTGTTTTCATGTAATTTCCACTACGCGCGTGTGTCGACGGAGGTAAAGTTGGTTTCACATTCCCACATTCAACATTCAACAGACATTCAACAGACATTCGCCAATATCCATATATAGATTTGAAAATCAATAACTAATTAAACCTATACACATCAAACAACGTCTACCTTATTCTATAAATACGTGGCACACTTTTGCAATCTTTGTTTCTAGTAGAAACCCAACAATGGATTTAGTAGAAACTCCAGTAATCTATTACAGTGGATAATGCTTTGAAAATCTATAACTAATTCAGTGGTTGACATATACAGATCAAACAACGTCAGTAAACTGTATGTAAGACACAGAAGACATTCAGGAAAGTGGAGATAGAAATTAAAATGTTAACATATCAACAGGTCATGCCCTTAGCCCCTATAGCATTGGAAGTGTTCCTTCTACCTAGTGGCTAGGTAGTCATTCATAAAACATAGATTAAATAACTCAATATGACACATTAATTCATATAACATTAAGATTATGAATGAAACTTTATTCTTAAGGGTATTATAATAAAAAATATTATTATTTATGTATGTATTTCACCCGAATACAGCTTCAATTATTTATGTTATTCATTTTGATGCTGAACTAAAAAGAAATAGCTAACTGTACCCCCCTCTCTCATAATACAGGGTAAATTGAGGGAGAAGATATTAAAGAAAGTACAGAAGGAAGGGGAGGTGAGGGAGAGAGGGAAGCCACTCAGACAAGTACAGAAGAAAATGAGGAAGGAGGAGAAGATATTCAGATTATTAAAGAGGGATATATTCAAGAAGGTTAATTCATGTTGAACTCTCATATTCAGATATCAGTACATCAAGTTAAGGCGTAGCAGAAAGAAAAAGTGCTCATATTTGTCCATGAAGGCAGTCTGTTCATATAAGACCTGCAAAGTATTTGACCAGTTTCAAATTATGAACATACCATCTGAAAAATGTGAAATAGTAAATCTGCACGTAACACGTATAGGTGATGTCACACATTGAAACCTGAGTGTGGTAACATCTTGCACTGCCACCCATCTACAAACTAGGGCTTTTGGGGGAGTTAGACCTCTGGAATTCATACAAAATCCAACTTTGGGTTTCTAGTAAAAACAAAGATTGTAAAAGTATGCCACGTATTTATAGAATAAGGTAGACGTTGTTTGATGTGTAAATGTCATTCACTGAATTAGTTATTGATTTTGAAATCTATATATGCTATTGGCAAATGTCTGTTGAATGTTGAATGTGGGAATATAAAACCAACTTTACCTCCGTGTTGTGTCGTATGTTGTGGTCTAAAACGAGTCAATCAATGAATCATACTGGGGGAGGAGTAACCGTACTGTGTATGATCATAAGGAATCATACTGATGAATCATACTGGGGGAGGAGTAACCGGACTGTATATGATCATAATGAATCATACTGATGAATCATACTGGGGGAGGAGTAACCTTACTGTATATGATCATAATGAATCATACTGATGAATCATACTGGGGGAGGAGTAACCGTACTGTGTATGATCATAAGGAATCATACTGATGAATCATACTGGGGGAGGAGTAACCGTACTGTGTATGATCATAAGGAATCATACTGATGAATCATACTGGGGGAGGAGTAACCGTACTGTGTATGATCATAAGGAATCATACTGATGAATCATACTGGGGGAGGAGTAACCGGACTGTATATGATCATAATGAATCATACTGATGAATCATACTGGGGAGGAGTAACCGGACTGTATATGATCATAATGAATCATACTGATGAATCATACTGGGGGAGGAGTAACCGTACTGTATATGATCATAATGAATCATACTGATGAATCATACTGGGGGAGGAGTAACCGGACTGTATATGATCATAATGAATCATACTGATGAATCATACTGGGGGAGGAGTAACCGGACTGTATATGATCATAATGAATCATACTGATGAATCATACTGGGGGAGGAGTAACCGGACTGTATATGATCATAATGAATCATACTGATGAATTATACTGGGGGAGGAGTAACCGGACTGTATCTTTTTATCTGTAATCTGTATTCTTCCGGTAAATCAGAAGTGCGCATTTGGGACACCATCGATTTGTTATAAAGGAACTATCCTCCAACCTGTTTGTTAATATATAATATAATGTTTCCAGACTCCAGCACCTGGTGAGTGATATATTACAATCATATCAGTTGTTGCCGGTACTTATAGGTTCTACATGAGGGTCTGGTACCGGTATTAGGGTTCTACATGTGGTACCGGTATTATAGTCTCTACATGAGGGTCTGGTACCGGTATTAGGGTTCTACATGTGGTACCGGTATTATAGTCTCTACATGAGGGTCTGGTACCGGTATTAGGGTTCTACATGTGGTACCGGTATTATAGTCTCTACATGAGGGTCTGGTACCGGTATTAGGGTTCTACATGTGGTACCGGTATTATAGTCTCTACATGAGGGTCTGGTACCGGTATTAGGGTTCTACATGTGGTACCGGTATTATAGTCTCTACATGAGGGTCTGGTACCGGTATTAGGGTTCTACATGTGGTACCGGTATTAGGGTTCTACATGTGGTACTGGTATTATAGTTTCACATGTGTGTCTGCCCCCGCGCAACTGTGGATGGAAATTGCATCATGACACGTTTATCATTATTATAAGTGTTTTATTTTACATTTATTCACTTTGGTTTCCACTATTTCCACGGGATTTAATGTGGTCAAATAGCTTATAATATTAAGGAGAATAGTGCAGAGTAGTAATGTTTTATTCTGTAATACTAACTATTGGTTTGTATGGGTCGGACGCACATGTGATGTGCACTAACACATGGTCACATTGGGTTTATAACACATGGTCACATTGGGTTTATAACACATGGTCACATTGGGTTTATAACACATGGTCACATTGGGTTTATAACACATGGTCACATTGGGTTTATAACACATGGTCACATTGGGTTTATAACACATGGTCACATTGGGTTTATATAACACATGCTCACATTGGGTTTCATATTTTTATGGTTTTTATATAACTATTTACACTAATGTAGATCTGTTTAGGATATAAACGTATGGCGCCTTTATTTAGATTGTTTTAATGACTTTAATAAAAAATGCTCTAGTAGTCTATATAATGCTATATATAGCCTAATGCTTTATTTATATATAAAGCTATATCTATATAATGCTATATCTATATTAAGCTATATCTATATTAAGCTATATCTATATAATGCTATATTTATATATAAAGCTATATCTATATAATGCTATATTTATTTATAATGCTATATCTATATAATGCTATATTTATATATAAAGCTATATCTATATAATGCTATATCTATATTAAGCTATATCTATATTAAGCTATATCTATATAATGCTATATTTATATTAGGGCTGGGATATTTAACGCGTTAATCTGATGCGTTAATTTCAAATGTTTAACGCGTTAAAATAATTTAACGCAATTAACGCACCACTTTATTAAGTTTCGGTTTCGGTTTGCTAAACCGAATTCAAATACCATAGAAGCAGCTCGTCTTTAGTTTATCATATAAAAGCGAACACATGGTCATTATTTACGTTACTAGAGAGTATATAGGACAGAAACACCCGATCATTATTGATGTTGCAATCCGCCAATCCGCGTTACTGCAGTAATGTGCGCCAAATCGGGCTTTTGACCAAACAAGTAATCGTTAACCGATGTTTTAGATAAATAGATAGAAACTGCTGCCCGATAAACACAGTAGAAGACGAGGGACTGAAATAAATCATTCCAATTGCATTGGGATCCCCATCATACAATCTACCCTCTGTCGTGGAAATTTTAGACTTTAATCGCTGAATTTGAACTTAAAGTAAGACGCACGAGAGTATGTTACAGTTGACAATTTTAACTTGTTTAATTGCAAGTAAGAAACCATTTCTCAAATACAGGTTTAAGCTTTTGCATTGATCAGATCAATCCCTATAGCAAGCTTGAAGAATGGGTTTGAGGAAAGTCTTCATCAGACAACAGGACAATAACCTGTGCTGGATCAGACTGACCTAATGATTACAACTTCTGCATGGTATTTAAAGGAATGAAGTTACGCACACTCATTGACACACCAACCTAAACAGAACTCAATGGAGAACAGATCAGGCCGTCAGATAATCTCAACAAACTATACAGTATAATATGGGTGATGTATGGAGCTGTCATGAAACCCGAGGTTCACTCCCCAGTCAAGTAAAGGGGAGGCCTGGTACATATCCTTTTATGGTGAGGCACATATGAAGGTGAACGTAAAACCCATACAGTTGCTTTGACAGTCCATCACAAGTAAAGTAATCAAGACATCTATTTCTAGCATTGGGCCCCTCTTAACAATGTAAAGACACATTCCGGCTTGTCCTCCGACGGGGAACCAGATTTCGTTTTTCAGAGTCTCGTGCTTTCCGTTCTTAACCTTTCTCTGTGCCTTTTGGCCTAAACAACATCTATGAGACTTACATGTAACTAAACTTCTTGAATGATCATAAAATTCCATAACAATCTGCCCTTTTTAACATTATAAACCCTTAATCATGTTAAACAATTTAAACAATGTTTTTAGAGTGTCAACTCTAAATTTTAGTTCACTCAAGCTCAATAATTACTCATAACCAATCAGGAATATATGGATCCACCACTGTCATATGTCTGGAACTGTAACCTGTTAAGAAAAATACTTTTACCAAACATAATACACAATCAATTGAAATAATCCAATGTCAGTACAGTAATTAGCAATATTCAACACCGTCATTTTCATATTCTGGATTTCTATTCCTCCATCTAGTGTGTGAGGAACTAATCATTAAACATATTAGAAAAAAACATCAGTAAATATGTTGGCACTCTTTGATCATCAGAAACATTCACATGACAGATCATTGAGTCATTATTGCAAACACATTCAGTACTGTTTATAAGTGAAGAAACATCCACATACACTGTAATTTTAGGGTCCGTCATAATGAACCATTCATCATTGGGTTGGCAGTTGTTTACATTACATGATATCTGTTTTCGTAACAGTCCCTGAGATCGGGCTTTAACGCCTTTCTCAATACCTGTCTTATTCAAATTTACATTTGGTTTGTAATGTTGTAGGTCAGAGAACCACAGTACAATTACAACAATGAGACTAAAAGCAAGATGTAATGCGATGTTGCATCTCATTCCCCCAATCCTCCTGTAGGGGTTCCATGGTCGTCTCGCTGGTTCCATGGTGTGCAGGCTGTGTTGGTTTCTCTGATTACTGCTGACTGTGTTGGGGGTCAGAGGTTTCTAGCACGTGACCCGTTCAAACAGAAATTAGGATACTTATTCCTTGCCTGTATTCTCCAGAGGTGGAGCCTTTTTCTCTTTACAGTCCATAACTTCCTTGGAAAGTGTACAATAACATTCACACAATTTGTAATTGCCTCCTTTGTGGTCTGGATGACACGTTTTTCCTTGGTTCTGGTTTGACCTTTTCTGTGGTCTGTACCTAAAGTCATTCAGTTAGCTTCTGATATGTGTGTGTGCGTGTGCGTGGGGGGTAGGGCTCAGATGCTCTGCTCCAGTTGTTCATGGTCCAACCTGTTGATTTTTAATGCGACACAACCTGCAAACAGTTATTGCATTCCATGTGTCAGTTAACATCTTTAACAATAGAATGACATTGTGTTTACTGTTCAGATTTAATTTTGCTAAGCCAAATACATTTGTAATAGCTATTCTCCTCAATCATTCAAATGTTTAGACATGTTATCCAACTATACACTTCAATTGCCTGAAATCCAAATTTAACAAATGCTATATTCTTGAATATATTTATTACGTCACATCCCCTCTTGGTTTCTCCTTAAGTTCATCAACAATGGAGAAAACAAACTACTGTCATAGACAAACTTGTTAAATTTATCTAAGATAAAACACATGACTAAAATATGGTTTACGACCAGCCATCTGTTAGCTCTGGGCTGAGCCACCTCACAATCACACAGTAAACCAGCCCCCCCCTTCTAAACAAGCAACTTGGGTGTGCCCCCTCTTTTTGAGCCAGAGAAGCAACCCAGGGAGGGTCAGAGAAAAGTTCATAAACACCCCTAAATTAACAGAAACCATCTCTAGACAGGGAGATAAAGAGTTACAATTAACTTTCTGCCCTTTTAACAATCAAGAACTCAGAATGTCTTAAACATGTTACTCAAAATAGCCAAAAGCCAATAATAAAAAATAAAAGGGTGTATCAGAAATACACTTAACCCACGTGGTCATTCATTATATCATCATGCCAACATTTATAGGAACAAATCCAAATGTCCTTATTCAACTTCACAAAACGAATAACCATAGCATATAACTAGAATATAATCTCCCTATAACCTAGAATGTAGTTCTCCTACAAAACAAACAAAATGGAACATATAGTGTTCCAGGTAAAAACATGCAGAGTTATAGTCGGAAAAACTCTTAATTATGTCATTAGCGCAAATGTTACATAAGGCCTAAGAAAAACAATACAATAAAATAGGAATTCCTCGTGCACAGGAAAACCTGAAAATAAATGTGTCGACAAAACTTTGGCCTGGGACCCCTGTCCCAACTTCATGAAGCTTTACCCCAGATCATGCATGAATCACACCTAGGGTATTTTAATATGATATTTGCGTACGCGTACGAACCTGGACAGCGAAAAATAAGACCTCTCAGTAACAATGAGCTGATCTCTACTGAGATATTAACCTGACAGAGCTATGCAGTCTTCTAGTTGTAACCGGTAGTGTATTTTCTACTAACACAATATCAGATGACATAGGTTACAATGAGATATCAACCATCATGGGTCCAGTCACGCTCTCCGAGCTGCACGGACCTGACAAACACCGTTTATCAGGTGATACGCAATGTACGCTACCCTACGCTAAACACCTAACTTTAAGCGTAAGCATAGTGCCAAGACACCCGTACTCCTCCCCAGTGGAACGAAAATCTCACACAACCATACGTATGCATAGCAACTCAACACTCAGAATAAATAAGTCTTCACTAAACATCCAAACAAAATTACTTTAACTGTAAATACTATCATAATTGATTAATTACAGGAATCACATAATGGTTTGATCTCACCGGGTTGATGTTTTTCCTGCCCGTCCCCTCTGACCGTCAGTACCCCTGTCTGTGGCAGCCATGGGTCCTGTGACGCTCCAGTTGGTCGTCTGCTGTTGTGCCATCACCATCTCCTATACTGTCTCTGTTCCCATGGTAATAGTCTCTAGTGTCCGGCACAGTGCAGTCACGAGCCCAGTGTCCAAATGCACCACAGTTGAAACAGCTATCAGAGTTGGGACTTTGGCTGGAGTTATTATCACCCTGGTGTCTGTATTGTCCTCTCCTGCTTGCTCTCCGTCTCCGTCTCCCTCCTGAGTAGCCTCTGCTGTAGAACTCCAGTTGGGCCATCTGAATTTGCGTTTCACGCTCCCGTCTTTCTTCGGTCTGTTTGTACAGCTGGTCCTCGTAGACTCTTTCAGCGTGCTTAAAATACGGCCAGACGGTTTCCATGCGACCCTCATCCAGGTCTACACAGTGGTTTTGAATGTGCTTCCTAATGTCTGGTAGAAGGCCTGCAACTAACCTCATTTTACACTGTTGCTCCCAGGCCGACTCTTCATCACCGTCCGGTCTCTTTCCCATTCCGCTGTGTAATTCAAAAGCTTTTTCGAGTCTATTCCTGTAGTCTGAAACTTTCTCGCCCAGTGTCTGTTTACAATCAGAGATCTTTTCCCAGTTCATTCGCTTAGGAAAAGCAGCGATAAGTCCAGTGCTCAGCTGTTCCACAGCACTCCGGTAGTTAGAGTGCGAATCCCAATTGAACATAATGTTTCTCTCGCTAGGCCAGTTTCTTTTCACTCTCCCCCATTTTAGTTGCAAGGCCTTCATCAAAATTGTTTCAATCTCCACAGAGGTCGGTCTATATTGATTCACGATCTGTAGAAACACACGGACAAATTCCTCTCCACCTTCTGTTTCTGGGTCAGGTAGTGTAGAAGCCACGTCTCTCAGGTCGGCGGGTGACCACGGTCTGTAGACTAGTATAGTCGCTGGGTTATCCGTGTCTCCTCCACCAGCTGGGTTGGCTACCTCCACCATAGGGAATTGCCCGGCATCAATGCTGTGTTGTTCTCTGGGACAGGCCGCAGTGGTACTCTGGGTCCTCTCTGCGGCGGGTGAAACTCTGTCGAGGCCGAATACGGATGGGTAGAGTCCTCCTCCGCGAATGTTCTCCATCAGGTCCGATGCTGTTGGCATAGTTGGTACCGCTGGGGCTGTTGTGGTAACGCCGCGATAGGGTGGGGGTCGGTCAGCAGGAGGACAGGCAGCATCAACCTGGTTGGGACAAGCTAGAACACACCGATTAACAAGCCCCGTGCTACACCGCTTAGCCCGTATATCAGTCTGCTCTCTCCACTTATTATATGCCTTCCAATCAACTTTCTGCCGATTACCCCGTGAAACCTTCATTTTACCCTGTTCAAAATCCTCCAACTTGTCTTTCAACAACAGTATCTGTCTCTGACTAAAACTGCCATGAGCAGGAAATCCCAATAACTCCCACAGGTCTAATTGTTCGCATGTCCAGTCTCCGTATTTATCTGTCATTATTTTAGCCGGTCCAACAACGTAACGTTCAGTATCCACCGAAGGTTTACCAATACACATGTAATTACCCATGTTGTTATCGATATTTAAGACGCAAATCTAATTTTAGCATATAATGAAGGGTCCTATACGTGTTAATGAACTCGTCAGTTCTTTTAAGTGAGATATCCTGAATAACCGATCTGTCTCACCGCACCCAGATAACCTATATTGAACAGCATTTTATTCCTACTGTATACAGGTATTAACACTTCATACAGGTAAATATTGCTCCAGTCTGGCGCTCTCCACTCACCCATTTGTTGAGGAGGATTGGAGCTGCAGAAATTAATAATTCCTGACGTGCACGTTTTACCAGACCAAAATCAACAAATACCCGATTAGAAGTACTGTTTTCCATTTCTAAGAGAACTTTAAAATATTACAATAACCTTACGAATTAAGTCAAAATTAACGAGTCTATTTTGTTAATTTATCAAAACCGTTGTCAAACTGTCGTCCAACATTGTCCCAATTCAGCATTTTTAGGTCCTTGAGTTTCAAAATTCTGTATAGAATCACATATCTCCAAAGACAGTCCTGGCCTGTTATTTTTTCAAAAATTTTTTAAAAATTATATCGCTCTTTAGGATATGTAGCCTGTTTTGGAAAAAATACGGATTACTTTGTTAAGAATCTCGGACGATGCCCCCAAGTGTCGTGGAAATTTTAGACTTTAATCGCTGAATTTGAACTTAAAGTAAGACGCACGAGAGTATGTTACAGTTGACAATTTTAACTTGTTTAATTGCAAGTAAGAAACCATTTCTCAAATACAGGTTTAAGCTTTTGCATTGATCAGATCAATCCCTATAGCAAGCTTGAAGAATGGGTTTGAGGAAAGTCTTCATCAGACAACAGGACAATAACCTGTGCTGGATCAGACTGACCTAATGATTACAACTTCTGCATGGTATTTAAAGGAATGAAGTTACGCACACTCATTGACACACCAACCTAAACAGAACTCAATGGAGAACAGATCAGGCCGTCAGATAATCTCAACAAACTATACAGTATAATATGGGTGATGTATGGAGCTGTCATGAAACCCGAGGTTCACTCCCCAGTCAAGTAAAGGGGAGGCCTGGTACATATCCTTTTATGGTGAGGCACATATGAAGGTGAACGTAAAACCCATACAGTTGCTTTGACAGTCCATCACAAGTAAAGTAATCAAGACATCTATTTCTAGCATTGGGCCCCTCTTAACAATGTAAAGACACATTCCGGCTTGTCCTCCGACGGGGAACCAGATTTCGTTTTTCAGAGTCTCGTGCTTTCCGTTCTTAACCTTTCTCTGTGCCTTTTGGCCTAAACAACATCTATGAGACTTACATGTAACTAAACTTCTTGAATGATCATAAAATTCCATAACACCTCTAAAACAATTGTTTTGAGACATAACCTGCTGGAGAAAGCAGAGAACGTCACTCTCATGGAGACCCTAACCAACCCGACATCACCAAACTTAATTTCACTTCATTCTGTTTGTCATTCATATTACAAAGGCTGTTATAGACTTCTTTAAAATTCATCTGGCAACTTTACATATAGTGCAATTATTTTGGCCTATAGGCTTAAGTTCTAAAATAATCTATCTTTGACATTGATGGTTTCACCTTACACTTTGTCATTTTGTTTTTGAAAATGTTTTATTTCATTTGGACTATTGCCAAGATGATCCAGTATTTTTGATAACCTTCAGGGTTTAAATATATAACTTGCACTTCAACACTTTGTTTATAAAGTTGCTATATTTGATAAGAATGACTATTCTGTATTGTTCACAGGAGAGACTATCATAAAATAATGTATTTAAAATATACTTCATTGTGTTAATTGATTTATTTCATTGTTTCAAACAACTTGGGGAAAATGCGATTAATCGTGATTAATCACAGGATTGTGCGATTAATTAGTTAATTTTTTTAAATAAATTGACGGCCCTAATTTATATATAAAGCTATATCTATATAATACTTTATTTATTTATAATTCTATATCTATATAATGCTATATTTATATATAAAGCTATATCTATAGAATGCTATATTTAATATATAATGCTATATCTATATAATGCTATATTTATACTGCTATATATAGTGCTATATTTATATATAAAGCTATATCTATGTAAGGCTATAATGAGATATCTATATAATGCTATAATTATATGTAAAGCTATATCTATATATTTCCATATTTATATAATGCTATATGTATATATAATGTTATATCTATGTAATGATATATCTATGTAAAGCTATATCTATGTAATGCTATATTTATATAATGCACTATATAAAATGAGGAAATCATTCAGTGTTACTCCGAAGTCTTCAAATACAAAAAATGAGGAAATCATTCAGTGTTACTCAGACAGAAGTATTTAATTACTATAAAAATGAGGAAATCATTCAGTGTTACTCAGACAGAAGTATTTAATTACTATAAAAAATGAGGAAATCATTCAGTGTTACTCAGACGGAAGTCTTTAATTACTGAAAAAACAGGAAATAATTCAGTGTTACTCAGAAGGAAGTCTTTAATTACTGAAAAAATAGTAAATACTTCAGTGTTACTCAGACGGAAGTCTTTAATTACTGAAAAAAATAGGAAATAATTCAGTGTTACTCAGACGGAAGTCTTTAATTACTGAAAAAACATGTTTTTCCATGTCATGTTCTCTTCTGATTTTTCTGCAGAACTGTGATGATGAGTTATAATAGTTATAATAGCAAATCTTGCATCACACAATCGGTTAGAAAACAGATTAAGATGAACAAAATGTTTATTAAAGACACTTAGATGACAATATTCTGACATATCAGCAGTGGCCTTATTACACAGGTGTAATTATAAATAGATATTGTATTATAATGTCGTTTTATCTTTCTCCTGTGTGTTTCCGGTACAGTTATGAGGACTGTAAGGCCACAGCAGAATGGCTCAAGGCCCAGACCTCAGTTCGCCCTCTGGTGGCCATTGTGTGTGGTTCAGGAATGGGAGGACTGGCTGACATGCTGAAAGACCAGGTGGCATTTAACTACAAGGACATCCCCAACTTCCCACAGAGCACAGGTATGTGCTGTATATTGTCTGTTACCTCCCACAGAGCACTGGTATGTGCTGTATATTGTCTGTTACCTCCCACAGAGCTTAGGTATGTGCTGTATATTGTCTGTTACCTCCCACAGAGCTTAGGTATGTGCTGTATATTGTCTGTTACCTCCCACAGAGCACAGGTATGTGCTGTATATTGTCTGTTACCTCCCACAGAGCACAGGTATGTGCTGTATATTGTCTGTTACCTCCCACAGAGCACAGGTATGTGCTGTATATTGTCTGTTACCTCCCACAGAGCTTAGGTATGTGCTGTATATTGTCTGTTACCTCCCACAGAGCACAGGTATGTGCTGTATATTGTCTGTTACCTCCCACAGAGCTTAGGTATGTGCTGTATATTGTCTGTTACCTCCCACAGAGCTTAGGTATGTGCTGTATATTGTCTGTTACCTCCCACAGAGCTTAGGTATGTGCTGTATATTGTCTGTTACCTCCCACAGAGCACAGGTATGTGCTGTATATTGTCTGTTACCTCCCACAGAGCTTAGGTATGTGCTGTATATTGTCTGTTACCTCCCACAGAGCACAGGTATGTGCTGTATATTGTCTGTTACCTCCCACAGAGCACAGGTATGTGCTGTATATTGTCTGTTACCTCCCACAGAGCACAGGTATGTGCTGTATATTGTCTGTTACCTCCCACAGAGCACAGGTATGTGCTGTATATTGTCTGTTACCTCCCACAGAGCTTAGGTATGTGCTGTATATTGTCTGTTACCTCCCACAGAGCACAGGTATGTGCTGTATATTGTCTGTGAACTTGTTGGCTCAGTTGGTGCATCTACATTGTCTATGTGAAGAGCAAACAAGGAACATGGACAGAATACTGTGTGATCTAACCTGGGAAAACAATGTGTTAAATGTATAGCTCTTAAACCTGTTTTCTGATTGGTTGCCATGTGTAGTCTGTTCAATTGTAATTGGTGGTTGTGTTCCAGTTCACGGTCATGCTGGACGCCTGGTGTTTGGGACACTGAAGGGAAGACCATGTGTGTGCATGCAGGGACGTTTCCACCTTTATGAGGGATACGCCATCCAGAAGGTACGTCTATCTATTACGAGGAAATATTGCAGGCAGCAGGCAAAGTGTTTTGGTTGCCAACTACAAGGGTTGCTTAATTTGTTTTTTAAAAGGCAAAAGCTTTACTCCACCATAACATACCATTTATACTAACTCAGCAAGCATAGATATTGTGAACTTCATCTTAAGCTTTTTAATGGAAGCCTGAAGGTTTTGTGCCAAAATCGCCTGGCATTTGAAACTGTTCATAATTCCCTCCACACTGTCTACGGCCCCAGTTCCAGCTGAAGAAAAAAAGCCCCAAAGCATGATGCTGCCACCACCATGCTTCACTGTGGGTATGGTGTTTTTTGGGTGATGTGCAGTGTTTATTTTATTGCCAAATATACCTTTTTGAGTGATGGCCAAAAGGTTAAAAGTTGGTTTCATCAAACCATAACACATTTTTGGGACCACATGCTTTTGGGAGACTTGATGTTTGTTTTTTTAAACTTCAGCCAGGCTTGGATGTTTTTCTTCATAAGAAAAGGCTTCCATCTTGCTATTCTACCCCATAGCCCACACTATTGAAGAACACAGAAAATTGTTGTCACATGCCAGTATTTACCAGAAATTCCTGCAGCTCCTTTAACACTAGAAGCGCATTTGACCCAGAGGCACGTAAAAAAATATTTTTGCGGCACTCTATTAACCTACAGAAAAATCCTTTCAGATATGCTCCTAGATATGCATGCTTTATCCCCCTGTTTTTTTTCTTGTTAAAATAATCACTGGAAATACGAATTTAAAGCTATTTTGCCGAAGTTACGTGCTAAGTGGCTATCCGCCATCTTGCTTGTATTTTTTTCACCAGTATATCTTGTTTTCTGTCACCAGGTGGCGCTTGAAACACCGAAACCAAGTCGCATTTTCTGCAGTGAATATCATGCAACGTGATATTATACAAACAAAATGATTATTTTAAATTAAACCAAATACATGTTTACTTATTGTAGACAATTTTGAGTTAACATGAATGACATGAATATAATCCTGTTGCTTTTGTATAACGTATAAGCGGCATCAGGGAAGTTCTGAACAACAAACTTATAGGCTATGTTTCACAGCCAACCATATTTCACTTTCAAAGATGATTTTCAAATAATAATGGCCTACTGAAACAATAGGCAATTAATAATTAGTTCATACATAAACAATATTAGGCTATGTAATATATATGTATATATACGATGTACATGTGAAAAGAGCTGCAACTTACATAGACTAATATAAACTGCAAATTAATATTGTTCACCGATATTATCACAATGATTATTTTAAATTAAACCAAATACATGTTTACTTATTGTAGACAATTTTGAGTTAATATGAATGACATGAATATAATCCTGTTGCTTTTGTATAACGAAGCGGCATCAGGGAAGTTCTGAACAACAAACTTATAGGCTATATTTCACAGCCAACCATATTTCACTTTCAAAGATGATTTTCAAATAATAATGGCCTACTGAAACAATAGGCAATTAATAATTAGTTCATACATAAACAATATTAGGCTATGTAATATATATGTATATATACGATGTACGTGTGAAAAGAGCTGCAACTTACATAGACTAATATAAACTGCAAATTAATATTGTTCACCGATATTATCACACTGATTATTTTAAATTAAACCAAATTAATTTAGATGTATTGCAGACTATAATATTGAGGTAAATGCGGAACATTTTCTGACTTGAATATCGTCCTGTTGCTTCGCCATTGAAGCATCAAGGTAAATCAATAATAAGAACTTCTTATGTGAAGTTGAAACGCTCTATGCGTTTATTCAAGTTATATTCTGTTATAATGCATTATTGCATTGCATTGATAATATTAAACTAATTTGATATCGATGTAGCCGAAGCAACGTCCTACTGTTGAAATACGGAAACCTATCTTGGACACCGGCCGTAACTTTTCAAGAAATTAAAATAATAATTGACCGCGTCCTCTACCAGATTGTCAAAGTTGGTATATTGTCTTTCCTTCAGCTATGTTTGTGTCATTATATTCATGATTTGTTAAAATAAAGTTATATCGGAGTTACAACAAGGCATTTAGTATTGAATGCGAGTTGTACCTCATCATTGACTTGAACGGGCATTACATTCTTATTACCAACTTTTAGTTGACATATTTTAAGTATATAGTAGCTGGATGGTATATAACCTCATTTTATACACTAGTCAAATGTAAAACGTGAACTGAATATAATAAGTTTTATTTATTCAGAAAAGTGTTTGTTCGGCATGAATGTGTGTACAGACACGGAATTTACATTGGCAGGAAGGTGCATAAATAAAACATGAATAGAACAATATACATTATACTAAGGGGTAGATAGTAATATACAAAATGTTGTAAGCATATTGATGTTTATATTCTTTTCATTTCGATGCACAACAATACTTTGTTGAAGACTTTTGTAGGCTATATCAACACTGATGTTTATTCGTTAGACTCTGCTAGCCACCGAGTCGTGCCTGGTACCATTGGATAGAGGAGGTCCCACAGAATCACCCATGCTTTGAATGGAGTAAATCAGATAATGTGTGCCGGAGATATGGCTTATTGAACGTGGGCAGTACAACCGAGCCCACAATGACTGGCTGCGCTGGGAACAGAGACCATATAGTCGGAGTTCCAGCGGATGAACCACGCCTCTCACAGCTGAATGGTTGGAAGGATAGAGGGGAATCCCACAGAACCACGCCTCTCACAGAAGGATAGGGGGATTCCCACAGAATTACGCATACTTTGAATGGAGTGAATCGGATATAACGTGTCATTGTACATTGATTTTAATTACTAAACGCAACGCCAGCGGGCGCAGGCTGTTCGTTGGCTAGAAATTTCTAAATATAAATGAGTTCAGCAAGTTTAGAGACGTCGGTCTTTAGGCTTCATTCACATGCAAATCCCGACCATTTACAATGCAATCCGTTTGCCCCACACCCCCAACAACAGACTCCTCTATATCTTACAATGCAATCCGCTCACCCCCAATAAGACTTCCATATCTTAGAACTGAGTTCGCGAAATCATCCAACCATAAGAAAAACTAGACCGATTTGCACAAAACGAAATAGTTATTTTCTCAAATGTTCTCCAAACTCATCCGTCAGTTCCAAAGTCTCACAGTATAATATGATAATAGCTGCCGGTTACTAACTGCAGGCTATTTTATGTGGGGGAAGTGTCTTTATGATTTACATGTGAATGCGCGATAGAGGGAAACAATGGAACTGGGCAGCCAGTGACCTGAATATTCTTCAAGAAAGAGAGATGATAAATACTTAGACCGTGTCTTTGTGTGGGTATATGTTAGAACGCTGTATAGAATTATTACAAAACTGCGTTGTACTGTTTTCTGTTCTATTTCCACGTTGGTTGTTGGTGAAAAGCAAACGTATTTACATATGTATAACATACATTTCTCTCAGACTTGATTACGTGGGATAATTGCTTCATATAGTTAGTGTTATCTGGGCCAAAATAAGTGAGTTACATGAATGCGCCTGTTCAAATAGGATTATTGTCCCCAACCAAAGCATGTTGTATTCAGTGAGCTTCCTGTCAAATGCCGACAAATCGCGAGTCCGTATTATATTATTACAACAAGGTATTTGGTATTGAATGGGAGATGTACGTTTTGCTCATTATTGATTTGAACGGACATTACAGATTGTGATAAGTACTTTTAGGTTGTGTCTGTGTGGGTAAACCATACATTTCTCATGTGCGTCACATGAATTAAATACTTCATATCATATTAACTCAATCATGTCTAACAAGTTAATTTTCATTAATTTAAAATTATTTGTGTGGTATTATGGCACCATAAAGACCTAAATATACGTGCTTGTCGTTTTGTGGCTGTTTGCCTGTGATGGGACTAAAAATAATTTAGTGTGGTTACTCTAATTTCCAATGTGGCCAACTTTTCTGAACGGCTGATTTTCTAAAAATGAGTGCGTCGCACTACGGCGTGGTTGGTATCATTGGAAAGGTGAGTTTACACAGAATTATGCATTGGAAAGGAGTAAATCTGAAACTGCCGGCGGGAGAAACGGGTCCCAGAGTGTTATAGTAATGTTTTAAATTATGCTGCAAAGACTCCATGCCCACGGAGTCATGTTGTTTGGTACGGTTGGAATCATCCATGCTTTGAATTGAGGTAAATCGGATAATGTGTGTTGGAGAAATGGCTTTTGGAACGCAATAAATAGCGTTTGGCTCATAATGAATTGCTGCCCTGAAAACATGAACATGTCTGAGTTCCAGCGGATGAACCACGCCTCTCACAGCCGGGTGGGGGATCCCACAGAACTATGCATACTTTGAATTGATAAAGTGTCATCGAAATTTACATATGGATATAGGCATAGTTTTGTAATATAGGAATTTAATAAATAAACATACATTTTTAAGTAACCTTAAATTTGTGTGCTGACACTGACAAACTGCAGGTGAATACTTTCCTTCCCCATGCGACAGGAACAAACTACTGAATGCTCAAACAGCTAATTCGATTCTGTAAGGCCATTGAAAATTGTTTCCCTCAAACGCACACTAATTACTTTAAATTAAACCAAATTAAGTGACTTATTTTATGTGGGTATGGGTAACATAGGAATAAAACACTTCAGCCCGAATGCATTGAGCACAATAAATCAGACAGTTGGAGTTAACAGTGGAGCAACAAAAATCACTTGAAATGCTGGTCTTTTTTGGTTACAATTATTTTTACAGTTTATTATAGAATCCATTACTTCAGTGTTTTTATAATGTATAAGTATTATTTCTGTCAATATTTTAGATTTTTTTCGAGATTCATTTGGTTTAATTTAAAATAACTAGAGTGGTAATGCGGTACCATAAAAGCCTAAATCTATGTGCACATATTAAATAATTGTGGACACTTTTAGGTAATCTATATTCATTGTAAATTTTGGTTTCACTTCATTCGCCACGGTGATTTTACAACAGCCAGCCCGGACCTGCGTGAAGTTGGCCCCCCACCCAACGCAAAAAGTCGGGAAATTAGTCTCAATCGTTTGTGCTCCGTTTGTGCTGGTTTGTGCAGCAAATATTTTCGTTTGTGCTGCTTTACTTTTTTAGATATTAAAGAATACGTTATAGTTCATTCAGAGGTCACTCAGCCCCCCACAATCTAAGAATTAAGTCAAAATAGTCTCAATCGTTTGTGCTCCGTTTGTGCTGGTTTGTGCAGCAAATATTTCCGTTTGTGCTGCTTTAGTTTTTTTTATATTAAAGGATACTTTTTAGGTCATTCAGGGGTCACTCAGCCCCCCACAATCTCAGAATTCAGTCAAAATAGTGTCGATCGTTTGTGCTCCGTTTGTGCTGGTTTGTGCTGTTAAAATTAGGATTTGTGCTGTTGCGGTATTTTTTCTATTTCACATTTTAATAATGGTCGATTACATCATCAGCCCCCCACAATCTCAGAATTAAGTCAAAATAGTCTCAATCGTTTGTGCTCCGTTTGTGCTGGTTTGTGCAGCAAATATTTCCTTTTGTGCTGCTTTAGTTTTTTTTATATTCCGGTTTTTATTAATGGCTGATGACGTCACCAGCCCCCCCACTTGCTCCAAATCAAGTCAAAATAGTCTCAATCGTTTGTGCTCCGTTTGTGCTGGTTTGTGCAGCAAATATTTTCGTTTGTGCTGCTTTAGTTTTTTTATATTCTGTTTTTAATAATGGCTGATGACGTCACCAGCCCCCCCACTTGCTCCGAATGAAGTGAAACTAGTCTCAATCGTTTGTGCTCCGTTTGTGCTGGTTTGTGCAGCAAATATTTCCATTTGTGCTGCTTTAGTTTTTTTTATATTAAAGGATACTTTTAGGTCATTCAGGGGTCACTCAGCCCCCACAATCTCAGAATTCAGTCAAAATAGTGTCGATCGTTTGTGCTCCGTTTGTGCTGGTTTGTGCTGTTAAAATTAGGGTTTGTGCTGTTGCGGTATTTTTTCTATTTCACATTTTAATAATGGTCGATTACATCATCAGCCCCCCACAATCTCAGAATGAAGTGAAACTAGTCTCAATCGTTTGTGCTCCGTTTGTGCTGGTTTGTGCAGCAAATATTTCCGTTTGTGCTGCTTTAGTTTTTTTTATATTCTGTTTTTTAATAATGGCTGATGACGTCACCAGCCCCCCCACTTGCTCCGAATGAAGTGAAACTAGTCTCAATCGTTTGTGCTCCGTTTGTGCTGGTTTGTGCAGCAAATATTTCCGTTTGTGCTGCTTTAGTTTTTTTATATTAAAGGATACATTTTAGGTCATTCAGGGGTCACTCAGCCCCCCACAATCTCAGAATTCAGTCAAAAGTGTCGATCGTTTGTGCTCCGTTTGTGCTGTTAAAATTAGGGTTTGTGCTGTTGCGGTATTTTTTCTGTTTTTTAATAATGACTGATGACGTAACCAGCCCCCCCCACTTGAAATTAGTCTCAATCGTTTGTGCTGCTTTAATTATTTAGATATTAAAGTATATTATATAGGTCACTCAGAGGTCACTCAACATACCACATGCGCAGAATTAACCCAAAATAGCATCAATCCTTTTTGCATCGTAAGCATGCTTTTGAGTACTGTATAGCGTTGAGTAGATAAATTAAAGCATATGTCGTTATAGAAGTCTTACAGAAATCATATCCCTGTCGAAAGTAAGTAATTTGTTTTGGATTCATAGTACAACAAACAAGCTTGGCAATGGTTTTGGCAACAGAAATCACAATGCTAATATTAAAAATTTTAATGTAACTATGTACATGAACATGTTGATGAAACACTTGACCCAAAACAGAAGTCAGAATTGTTTAACTAATTATGTTTTACTTTATGCCAGATGCCCAAAAAGTCAGCAGTAGACAGGGATTCCATTTTCACAGTTCTTTGTTAATCAAAAGAGGCCATAGTAGAAAATGGTAAAATATCTACTCCTAGTAACAGCATCTGGACTGCGCTGAGTGAGCAACTAGAAAAAAAGATCACTGCAAAGGCACTGTACACATTTGTGAACTTGAACAGACACAACATCTGGTCTGCTTTAGGGTTAAACTATGCACATGACCATGAAACAAGTGGCAGTAGTGATGACACAGATTTTGAGCCACAGTCCTGTACTCTGAGACCCGAAGAATGCAAAGCTTATGAGCTTGAAGTTCCATTTGAGAAATGGATTGAATTCATGCCTGAAACAGTTCAGTACAAAGACAAGTTCTCCAAAACACAAAAAAGGAAGTACACAGTGTTGAAGCGTGGCATCTGGACTCATGTAATAAATCACCAAATTTGGAAAACAGTGAAAAGTACCTGTACATTCGTATTTAAAAGAGCCAAGGTCTATCCATCATCTATGACAAAATACTTTGAAATCAGAAGTAACTGTAAGGAGTGTCATGGGGACCTATACATCATATGTGACAGAGAGCCTGAAATGAACAGCACAATGGTGCTAAAGTGTTTTATTAAAGACATCGATGGTTCCCTGCACACTGGCTGTTCCAAGCGTGCCATCTCTGGAAACTTGCGTGTGCAGATAGCCAAAGAACTGTGTGAGGGTAGGATGGAACCCCATGTATGGAGGGCATCTGAAGCGACAAAGCTGATGGATTTTGGAGATCCTGAGCCAAGCCATCTGCCTAATTTGGCCACCCTGCGCAAAGCAAAGCAGGAGAAAAATGACTTAGAATTAGGTGACAAAGATCCCATATTATCACTGCAGATGCTAAAATACAGTGCACCTCACAATGGTAGCATTAAAGGTATTGGACTGGACAAGTTTCTGTCACTACTGGAGTCAAACACAAATGTACATGTACAAATCAATCTCAAAGAAATCTCACCCCACTGAGTTTTGATGCAACAGGTTCAGTAGTCAGGAAACTACAGAGACCAAATGGCATGTCTGGCCACATCTTCTTATACCAGGGTGTTCTGGCAGGGGATGCGTGCGCAAGTGTCCCAGTGGTGCAAATGCTGTCAGAGAGACATGATGTTAATGCAATAAAACATTGGTTGACAGAATGGATTCGCGCAGGCGCACCTATTCCAAAAGAGGTCATGAGTGACTTCTCTCTGGCTCTGCTTGGAGCTCTGGTTAAGGCTTTTACTCCTCACCCTGATCTGAAGACATACATCAACCAGTGTTTTAGTGTCTTACTTGGTAACCAGTCTGCACAGCTGCCACCATGTTTTGTCCGGGTTGATGTTGCACACTGCATCAAGATGATCTGCCAGTGGGACTGCTTGAAAAGAAAACCACATCGAATTAAAGATTTCTTTGTGAGGTCAATGGCACAGCTGCTCAAGTCACAATCACTGAACAATGCAAGAGAGCTACTACACAGTCTTACCATTGTGGCTCTCAGCGAAGCAGAGGGCAATGACAGCTCAGGGGCTCCCCTCACATCAGAATGTTGCAAGAACTACCTGAAAGCCCAAATTGCAGAAGAGTGTGTCAACGTCCCAGATGAAGAAAGTCAGGACATGGAAGGTGTGGATCCATGTGAAGAAATACACACTGACTTACGGCACTGGGTGACAGAGATTTGTGATGAGAGCAGGTCACTTGCCGTGTCCAACGGTGATCGAGATAACATGCATTTCCTGCCAGAGATTGTTCCCAATATCATCAGACTTGCGAGTTACTTACCCCTCTGGACAGGGCTAATGATCCCTCAGTTCCATAGCACCAACATCACTGCAAGTTCGGCCAATGTGGAAGCAGAGTTCAAAAACCTCAAACACGGCCTTTTCAAGCATGAAAACTTGCCTATTCGGGTGGATCGATTCATTGCTCGACAAGTTTCCTTCATTGAAGGCAACATGTGCATTTGTTCTGCAAAACAAAAAGTTCAAGAAAATGCAAATGTTAAAACTGTGATGGTCACAGGACACAATCCATTACCCACTGTGCAAAAAATGGATGCTTCCTGTTCTGTGGAGTCTGATGCCGTCACAAACATCCATTCAACAGATGAAGATGCTGTTGAAAACTGGAGAGGGCTAGCTGATCCACCAAAGAAAAGGAAGAGGAATTCATACCTTTCTCCTTGTTCTGAATGGCTCCATGCAGATCCATCTGTGAGGGGGAAAAAACTGAAACTGGAACTGTTAAAAAATGGTAACAATCAACAGCCTGTTAAATTCAGCAAATCAAGACTCTGTGCTTAACACATGTGCATTTGATGCTTTTTGTCAATGCCTATGTTGTGCTTTCTGCGACAGTAACACGTTTGGAAATATTGTTCACAGTGAAGACTCCGACATCCTCCTCCAGCTAGTGAAAAGCATAGCCACAAAGGGCCTTACCCCACAGGCCTACATTCAGAGGGCAGAGTTGCTGAGTGGAATGTTCACAGTGAAGACTCCGACATCCTCCTCCAGCTAGTGAAAAGCATAGCCACAAAGGGCCTTACCCCACAGGCCTACATTCAGAGGGCAGAGTTGCTGAGTGGAATGTTCACAGTGAAGACTCCGACATCCTCCTCCAGCTAGTGAAAAGCATAGCCACAAAGGGCCTTACCCCACAGGCCTACATTCAGAGGGCAGAGTTGCTGAGTGGAATGTTCACAGTGAAGACTCCGACATCCTCCTCCAGCTAGTGAAAAGCATAGCCACAAAGGGCCTTACCCCACAGGCCTACATTCAGAGGGCAGAGTTGCTGAGTGGAATGTTCACAGTGAAGACTCCGACATCCTCCTCCAGCTAGTGAAAAGCATAGCCACAAAGGGCCTTACCCCACAGGCCTACATTCAGAGGGCAGAGTTGCTGAGTGGAATGTTCACCGCTGTCCCATTGAGGTCTGGTGCTCTCCAAATCGATGCACAGTGCCACATCTCTGCAATCATTACAAAGGCAATGACAAAACTTGCAAGTGTTAACTTTGAAAAACAGTGCACCTCACAGTATTGCAGCCTCAACACACAGGTCACAAGGGAAATTCCATTGGTTTCAATCTCTGTTGCTGTACTGCAGGATTTTGGCATCGCTCATCTGCAGACCGCAGTTGAACAAGGACTTAACCTTCCAGAGTCCCCCTGCCTCAGGCCAATCCAAAGTCCATCTCAGTGTCCCTCTGCATTTAAGACAGAATCTGCTTCAGGAAAAGTACTCTGTACAGGGAAAGTCTCTCACAGCTACACTGTAGGTGAACTTCTGTGGATTGATACTGACATTGGAACAGTTACAGCAACTCCAACACAAAGGAATTCCTGCCCAAGAGAATTTCCATTGTGTGAATTTCCCTCCAGCCTGGTGCTCCAAGGAGAGACATTTACCTTAAGGGCAGCCATTGGTTTCCAAGGAGGCTTAACGCAGGATGCTCTTGGACATTATGTGGCGTACTGCAGGAGGTCTCCTTGTTTCTGGGAGATGTACGACGACCTTAGAAGTGGAGTGACAGGAGCCACCGATAAACAAAAAATATGCCCACATGCAATTTTTTACACAAAATAGTGATTGTTTGGTTGATGAAGATGTTTTTGTTCAATTTTCTCTTTAAATGTCCATTGTTTGAGTAAATGGATTGAATTGTACACAGTTAAACATATTTTTGGTTAATTTCTTGAGTCATCCGTTCGACATATATTGTAGGCTACAGGTATATTAATAAACAGTGTTTTTATGACAATGTTGAAAATACTGCTGTTTTTCTCCAGGAAAAAATACTCACATGACAGCATCACAAGTAAAAACATTTACTTTGGAGTTTGTGTTAAATTAAAAACATCATGTGAGCCTCGCTGTGTCGGTTGCTAGTTCAAAACGCACAGTGTAACAATTTTGGTTTAGTGACTTAATTTACCGTTTGGCTCTTACCTTGTTACTTGTGCAACGTATTAGTAAATACGGCCGTGGTAAAGACAAAACCTTTACCAGCACAAACGATTTGGAGCCATTGGGCGGCTGGGAATGTCAATTATACAAACACCGAACCAGCACAAACGAAGTACAAACGATTGAGACAAATTTCACTTGATTAGGAGCAAGTCGGGGGCTGATGACGTCATCACCCATTATTGAAAACCAGAATATTATGAAAAACTAAAGCAGCACTAACGAAGCACAAACGATTGAGACTAGTTTCACTTCATTCGGAGCAACTGGGGGGGCTGGTGACGTCATCGGCCATTATTAAAAACCAGAATATAAAAAAACTAAAGCAGCACAAAAGGAAATATTTGCTGCACAAACCAGCACAAACGGAGCACAAACGATTGACACTATTTTGACTGAATTCTGAGATTGTGGGGGGCTGATGATGTAATCGACCATTATTAAAATGTGAAATAGAAAAAATACCGCAACAGCACAAACCCTAATTTTAACAGCACAAACCAGCACAAACGGAGCACAAACGATCGACACTATTTTGACTGAATTCTGAGATTGTGGGGGGCTGAGTGACCCCTGAATGACCTAAAATGTATCCTTTAATATAAAAAAACTAAAGCAGCACAAACGGAAATATTTGCTGCACAAACCAGCACAAACGGAGCACAAACGATTGAGACTAGTTTCACTTCATTCGGAGCAAGTGGGGGGGCTGGTGACGTCATCAGCCATTATTAAAAAACAGAATATAAAAAAAACTAAAGCAGCACAAACGGAAATATTTGCTGCACAAACCAGCACAAACAGAGCACAAACGATTGAGATTATTTTGACTTAATTCTGAGATTGTGGGGGGCTGAGTGACCTCTGAATGAACTATAACGTATTCTTTAATATCTAAAAAAGTAAAGCAGCACAAACGAAAATATTTGCTGCACAAACCAGCACAAACGGAGCACAAACGATTGAGACTAATTTCCCGACTTTTTGCGTTGGGTGGGGGGCCAACTTCACGCAGGTCCAGCCCGGTCCTTCTGACGCAAAAATGAACAAGATGCGCCATCTGCTGGTCATTGTGTGTCAGCCACATTCTCCCATTCAAACTAACGCAATGGGTCTTTTGACCCAAATCGCGAAAGGGGTGGGTATCTGAGCCTCCGCGCTTCTAGTGTTAATGTTGCTGTAGGCCTCTTGGAACCCTCCCTGAACAGTTTTCTTCCAGTCTTTCCATGTCTTCTGGAGGGACGTCCAGCTCTTGGTAATGTCTCTATTGGGCCATATTTTCTCCACTTGATGATGACTGTCTTCACTGTGTTCCATGGTATATCTAATGCTTTGGAAATTATTGGTACCCTGATTCTGACTGATATCTTTCAAAAATGAGATCCTTCTGATGCATAAAGAAAACAATCAAATAAAACCAAATATCTACATTTAAGTTATATGATGTGATGAGTAGTACCAGTCTATATGTGATGCTTGTATTTGTGTACTGACCATATGTTGCTACTCCAGATCACTCTGCCCATGCGTATCTTCAGTTTAATGGGTGTTGAGACGGTCATTCTGACCAACGCTGCTGGAGGTCTGAACCAGGACTTCAAGGTGGGAGACATCATGATCATTAAAGACCATGTGAACATCCCTGGCTTCGCTGGCAACAACCCACTGACTGGTCCTAACGACGACAGGTAGACGACTGTTCTTGTGTTTTTAGATTAGTTCACAGATTATTAATTGAAATGGTCAGTTTGCTACATTTACAGTGATATTACAGTTATATTTATTTATTTTCCCTCCCAGATTCGGTGTGAGGTTCCCCTGCATGTCTGATGCGTATGACAGAGATCTACAGCAGTTGGCTCTGGATGTGGGACAGGAACTGGGCTACGGTGACTTCCTGCGTGAGGGCGTATACTGTGTGTTGGGCGGGCCCTCATTTGAGACTATTGCAGAGTGTCGTATGCTTCACAAACTGGGAGCTGACGCTGTTGGTGAGTCAAACTTCACTCTGATTTTCCCCCTTTATATTTCACTGACCAGACCTGAACAACGTTCCTTACCTGCAGTTGTCACATTGAACTCAATTGGTTTTCTTAAATATCACTCAATCATCTTCAACCGCTTATCCGGGGTCGGGTCGCGGGGGTAGCAGCTCTAGCAGGGGACCCCAAACTTCCCTTTCCTGGGCAACACTGGCCAGCTCTGACTGGGGAATCCCAAGGCGTTCCCAGGCCAGTGTGGAGATATAATCTCTCCACCTAGTCCTGGGTCTTCCCCGAGGTCTCCTCCCAGCTGGACGTGCCTGGAACACCTCTCTAGGGAGGCACCCAGGTGGCATTCTTACTAGATGCCCGAACCACCTCAACTGGCTCCTTTCTACGCAAAGGAGCAGCAGCTCTACTCCGAGTTCCTCTCGGGTGACTGAGCTTCTCACCCTATCCCTAAGGGAGAGGCCAACCACCCTTCTGAAAAAAAACATTTTGGCCGCTTGTACCCGCGATCTTGTTCTTTCGGTCATGACCCAGCCTTCATGACCATAGGTGAGAGTAGGAACAAAGATTGACCAGTAAATCGAGAGCTTTGCCTTCCGGCTCAGCTCTCTTTTCGTCACAACGGTGCGGTAAAGCGAATGCAACACCGCCCCCGCTGCTCCGATTCTTCGGCCAATCTCAGGCTCCATTGTACCCTCACTCGCAAACAAGACCCCGAGGTACTTGAACTCCTTCACTTGGGGTAAGGACTCACTCCCTACCCGGAGTTGGCATTCCACCGGTTTCCTACTGAGAGTCATGGCCTCAGATTTAGAGGTGCTAATCCTCATCCTAGCCGCTTCACACTCGGCTGTGAACCGATCCATTGACTGCTGAAGGTCACCAACCGATGAAGCCATCAGAACCACACCATCTGCAAAAAGCAGTGATGTAACCATAAGCCCACCGAACGGAAACCCCTCCCCACCATGGCTACGCCTTGAGATGCTGTCCATGAATATCACAAACAGGATTGGTGACAAAGCGCAGCCCTGGCGGAGGCCTACCCCCACCGGGAACGAATCCGACTTACTGCCGAGAACACGGACACAACTCATGCTTTGAGCATACAGAGATTGGATGGCCCTGAGAAGAGACCCCCTCACCCCATACTCACGCAGCACCTCCCAGAAAATATCCCGGGGTACCCGGTCATACGCCTTCTCCAGATCCACAAAACACATGTAGACTGGGTGAGCATACTCCCAGGCCCCCTCCAGGATCCTTGCGAGAGTAAAGAGCTGGTCCGTGGTTCCCCGGCCAGGACGAAAACCGCATTGTTCCTCTTCAATCTGAGGTTTGACTATTGGCCGAACGAACCCTCCTTTCCAGCACTTTTGAGTTGACTTTACCAGGGAGGCTGAGGAGTGTGATACCTCTGTAATTGGCACACACTCTCTAGTCCCCCTTTTTGAAGTGGGGATCCACCACCCCGGTCTGCCACTCCTCTGGCACTGTCCCAGACTTCCATGCAATATTGAAGAGGCGTGTCAACAGACAGCCCTTCCCCACCCAAAGCTTTTAGCACTTCTGGACGGATCTCATTAGTCCCTGGGGCTTTGCCACTGTGGAGTTGACCATCTCAGCGACCTCCCAGGGAAACTGACGATGACCCTCCATCAGCCTCCAGCTCTGCCTCTGTACTAGAGGGCGTGTAGGTCGGATTCAGGAGTTCCTCAAAATGCTCTTTCCACCGCCCAATCACATCATCAGTTGTTTTCTTAAAAATAACAACATTATTTTAGTCCTTTAGCCGATGATATTCAGATGTAAAAGTATTGACAAACTGTGAGATGGCAATAAGACGTTTTCTCCATGTTTCTGCACTGCTCTGAAACATTCTCTCTTCTCCAGGAATGAGCACAGTACACGAGGTGATCGTGGCTCGTCATTGTGGAATGCGTGTGTTTGCTCTGTCTCTGATTACCAACAAGTCTGTGATGGACTACGACAGTGAGGAGAAGGCCAACCACGAAGAAGTCTTGGAAACAAGTCGTCTACGTTCCAGTCAGCTGCAGAAAATGGTATCTAACCTGGTTAATAAGATGGAGCCCATCAAGCACACCAACTTCTGAAGTCCTACATCAGAATAGAAATGTTAATGGGTTTGGTGCAAAAGAAGCAGTGGCGAACTCTGTTCTATAAATGTTTTTTAGATGGACAAACAGTCCCTGAAAAGCTAATCTGAATAACCAGCTTGAAGTTATGGAACCTAGGTACCCACATTTAGAACAGCATCGTCTCATCTGAAAACTGTATGAATCTGTTGTTACCTTTTTTTTTTTAAGTTGTTCCAATTTTCTAAACTTGTAACTGTACATTTCTGCAAAGAGCAGCCTATAGCCTGTCAACTTTTTAAATTGTATTGTTCGTATTAGAAATTGACATTGTTAAATTAATATTTATCTTCTTTTAGCTGCTGACCTAAATTATTTCAATTTGTTTTTTATATGAATGTGGTTATTGAAGTTCGTATTTATTTTTGTGATAACATTTTCTGTCAAGTAAAGTAGTACCTAGAGTAGCATTTCATATCCCAACGGTAGTTAAATCTAATCATGCCCACAAATCAATCTGACATGTCCATCCATTTTCTCCTTAATAAAATGTTTGAGGTTTTGTAAAGACAGAAATAAAAAAGTTTAATCATCCAATTATAAGAGATGACAACAAAGGTGCTTGGTCCACAACAGTCATGTGATCACTACATAATTCATATGAGACATTATAGCATTATAACATCATGGTTATAACATAATACAAGTGTTATATCACCTTTGTTCCCCTGCAATCTACTTAGCTGAACGGCAAAGTTATGAAGGTAAAACAGCGACATAAGTTTTTTTCTTGTAATTGGTTTTTTTCTTTTGAAACTCGTTTTGTACAAAAGTTTTTCTTTCTTGTAATTCATTTTTTTCTTTTGAAACTCGTTTTGTACAAACGTTTTTCTGTCCTGTAATATGTTTTGTACCAAAAACCAACGCGCAGAGTTTTGTCACTAATATTCCACCAGCACTGTGACAAAAGTTTTTCTTTCTTGTAAATCAGTCTGTGCCCGAACGTTTCACTGCGTTTCCAAACAGAAACCCCAAACGTATTCTGACCAATGAACGGATAGCTATCTTAGCGTGGCACTTTGAACTTCAACCAATCGTTACTCCTTACAAAGAGGAAAAAAGCCATGGCTCGGCATGGTCAGCATCTGTTACCTCAAGTAAAACTTATTTTCAATAAGTGCGCTTTATCAAAGTGTTTACACCTGTGCGCTTTATCAAAGTGTTTACACCTGTGCGCTTTATCAAACTCCCCTTGACTTTGTAACCATCAGACTAAAAATATCTACTTCGATTAACCCCTACGTAACCCGCACTCCCAATAGCAAAATATAAAGATATTACCCATTAAAAAGATAAAATACAGGTGGAATATCCTTCTGCGTGGCATCCATTAAAACAGTGGTATGTTAAGATAAGGTACACAGCATTATACGCATAATCCACTGAAAGTTTTTGATACAACTTTTTCCCAACATTTTACAACAATGCTTAGCATTTTTCCACAAAATAAAATCCACTTACCAATTAAAACGAAGTAACACGAGCCCAGACTAAGATCACCCCTGGAACACACCCCAAAATGACTTCTAAGAAAGACGCCATTTTGAAAATATGACAAGACAGTAGTGAAACTTAGTAACAAATGTAAACACAGACTTCAGGCAAGGTCCTCTACATGTGGCACAGACTTTATGTCCCCTACATGTGGCACAGACTTTATGTCCCCTACATGTGGCACAGACTTTAGGTCCTCTACATGTGGCACAGACTTTAGGTCCTCTACATGTGGCACAGACTTTATGTCCCCTACATGTGGCACAGACTTTATGTCCCCTACATGTGGCACAGACTTTATGTCCCCTACATGTGGCACAGACTTTAGGTCCCCTACATGTGGCACAGACTTTAGGTCCCCTATAACCAATGTGACAGACTTTAGGTCCCCTATATCCAATATGTGACACAGACTTTAGGTCCCCTATATGTGACACAGACTTTAGGTCCCCTATATCCAATATGTGACACAGACTTTAGGTCCCCTATATCCAATATATGACACAGACTTTAGGTCCCCTATATCCAATATATAACACAGACTTTAGGTCCCCTATATCCAATATATAACACAGACTTTAGGTCCCCTATATCCAATATGTGGCACAGACTTTAGGTCCCCTATATCCAATATGTGACACAGACTTTAGGTCCCCTATATCCAATATGTGGCACAGACTTCAGGTCCCCTATATCCAATATAGCACAGACTTTAGGTCCCCTATATGTGGCACAGACTTTAGGTCCCCTATATCCTATATGTGGCACAGACTTTAGGTCCCCTATATCCTATATGTGGCACAGACTTTAGGTCCCCTATATCCAATATGTGGCACAGACTTTAGGTCCCCTATATCCAATATGTGGCACAGACTTTAGGTCCCCTATATCCTATATGTGGCACAGACTTTAGGTCCCCTATATGTGGCACAGACTTTAGGTCCCCTATATCCAATATGTGGCACAGACTTTAGGTCCCCTATATCCTATATGTGACACAGACTTTAGGTCCCCTTTATCCAATATGTGACACAGACTTTAGGTCCCCTATATCCTATATGTAACACAGACTTTAGGTCCCCTATATCCAATGTGACAGACTTTAGGTCCCCTATATCCAATGTGACAGACTTTAGGTCCCCTATATCCAATATGTGGCACAGACTTTAGTTCCCCTATATCCTTTGTGGCACAGACTTTGGGTCCCCAATATCCAATATGTGGCACAGACTTTAGGTCCCCTATATGTAACACAGACTTTAGGTCCCCTATATCCAATATATAACACAGACTTTAGGTCCCCTATATCCAATATGTGGCACAGACTTTAGGTCCCCTATATCCAATATATAACACAGACTTTAGGTTCCCTATATCCAATATGTGGCACAGACTTTAGTTCCCCTATATCCTTTGTGGCACAGACTTTAGGTCCCCTATATCGCATATGTGGCACAGACTTTAGGTCCCCTATATGTGGCACAGACTTTAGGTCCCCTATATCCTATAGGTGGCACAGACTTTAGGTCCCCTATATCCTATATGTGGCACAGACTTTAGTTCCCCTATATCCTTTGTGGCACAGACTTTAGGTCCCCTATATCCAATATGTGGCACAGACTTTAGGTCCCCTATATGTGGCACAGACTTTAGGTCCCCTATATCCTATATGTGGCACAGACTTTAGGTCCACTATATCCAATATTAATTCCTCATGGTGACATCTAAGTCATGGCCCTCAGTGAGTCAAGCTGTCTCCTGTTTTGAGGATGAATATCAGACAATAATCATCCTTAAACCAAATGTTGACATTACAAGACTTTTTCAAATGATGTGCCTCTGTATTGTGGAGAGGAACGGCCGGTTTAAGGCACTTCTCAGGTGATATTAGCACAGCCTGTAGCAGTTCCAACCGTAAGCTCATCATCTCTAAGCAAACATGGTCAGGGAGATCCACTGTGGAGAGAGAAAACAAAATTAAATTATCAAAACATTATTCATATTAATTTGTGACAGCAAAAACATTTATAAAGCAACCTGGATTGTGTAAACTAGTTAAACTGTTTAGTTACCACACAGCCATATAACCCCTCACAATCCCAACAACGAAAATGTCTAGATACGCATGACGACCTGACCTGGAAGAAGTTTAGTTGTATGAAACCGTCATTGTCCGTGTCAAATGTCTTGAAGGTCTCTGTATGTACAGGGGGTAAAACAATTAAACACTGTCCTGATGAACTATTGTAATCATTAGGAACATCAGATCATACATCACATGTATCAAATCGTTGTGCATGGTAAACTGCTTACTGAACATGGTCTCCAGTCGTATCAGACAGTTAACAAAGTTGTCAAAGTCAACCGATAAGTCAGCCTCAGTGTAGCGGAGAATAATCAGCTGGAACAGGTGATTGGTCAGATTGAACCCTAAGAAATAAAACTGCATTAGAGCCAATTTTACAACACAAAGAACTTAATACAAGCAAGAAGTGAAGAGCTTGTAGTTTTAATGGTGGGATGCCAACTGTACCTGCAGCGTCCAACGCCATCCTCATCTCATAGCTACTCATGGTTCCTGACTTGTCAATGTCAAACTGACGAAATATAGTCTGACAAGAGGATAAAGACACAAAGATGGAGGAACAAATGAGAAACTGGTGAAATTGTACAGATACGAATGAACAAGAAACTGTCAACGGAAGAGAACAAGCGAGTAATTTCAGGTTTGGAGCAGAATCTCTTATCGGCTCACCAGGTAACGTTTGATCTTCTCCCACAGCACATGGAACTCCGTTAGTCCTAGTTTCCCACTACCATCAGTCTGAAGATTAGTCAAGGAACCGTGTTTATGGAGAACAGAGGAACCATGGACAGAACAACCAGTAAGGAACCGTGTTTATGGAGAACAGAGGAACCATGGACAGAACAACCAGTAAGGAACCGTGTTTATGCAGAACAGAGGAACCATCAATAGAACAACCAGTAAAATAAGGATACGTCCATCAGGCTGATCATGGTTCGACAGGACTCAGGTCCAAATCCATCAGTCTTCAGATCTTTGTCTGTTTGGGAGTGTGTGAGGGAGGGAGTGTGTGTGTGAGGGAGGGAGTGTGTGAGGGAGGGAGTGTGTGTGTGAGGGAGGGAGTGTGTGAGGGAGGGAGTGTGTGTGTGAGGGAGGGAGTGTGTGTGTGAGGGAGCGAATGTGTGAGAGGGAGGGAAGGAGTGTGTGAGGGAGGGAAGGAGTGTGTGAGGGAGGGAAGGAGTGTGTGTGAGGGAGGGAAGGAGTGTGTGTGAGGGAGGGAAGGAGTGTGTGTGAGGGAGGGAGTGTGTGAGGGAGGGAGGGAGTGTGTGAGGGAGGGAGTGTGTGAGGGAGGGAGTGTGTGAGGGAGGGAGTGTGTGTGTGAGGGAGGGAGTGTGTGTGTGAGGGAGCGAATGTGTGAGAGGGAGGGAAGGAGTGTGTGAGGGAGGGAAGGAGTGTGTGAGGGAGGGAAGGAGTGTGTGTGAGGGAGGGAAGGAGTGTGTGTGAGGGAGGGAAGGAGTGTGTGTGAGGGAGGGTGTGTGAGGGAGGGTGTGTGTGAGGGAGTGTGTGTGTGTGGGAGGGTGTGTGTGTGAGGGAGGGAGTGTGTGTGTGAGGGAGCGAATGTGTGAGAGGGAGGGAAGGAGTGTGTGAGGGAGGGAAGGAGTGTGTGAGGGAGGGAAGGAGTGTGTGTGAGGGAGGGAAGGAGTGTGTGTGAGGGAGGGAAGGAGTGTGTGTGAGGGAGGGTGTGTGAGGGAGGGTGTGTGTGTGAGGGAGGGTGTGTGTGTGAGGGAGGGTGTGTGTGTGAGGGAGTGTGTGTGTGTGAGGGAGTGTGTGTGTGTGTGAGGGAGTGTGTGTGTGTGAGGGAGTGTGTGGGAGGGTGTGTGTGTGTGAGGGAGTGAGTGTGAGGGAGTGAGTGTGTGTGTGAGGGAGGGAGTGAGAGAGAGAAACCGAGATACCAAGAGGTACAGACAAAGAGAGAAATGCTGTTATTTAAATGGTGAATAGACATAATACAATAATACAAATGATATTATATTCAAACATTAACTTTACTTTACAATTTCACCCAAAAAGGTCCAAGTTTGGGTCTTTATTAAAGGAAACTCACTCAGTTACACAGATTGGGAGAGGTGCTATAATTAAGCAATAATCTATCAAGGAGGGCTTTATGGCAAATATTTAATTTTATAATGTTTTATTTTACCGTTATTTAACCAGGTAGGACAATTGAAAAATAAAATATTATTTGCAACAACGACCTGGTCAAGATAAATTAGCAAGACAACATAAAGTTACACAATAAATACACAGAATACAAGAGAGCAAATAGCAATGGGACACAATAAGGCAATACAGGATCAAGTGCAGAGTCAGTATACAGATAATACAGGATCAAGTGCAGAGTCAGTATACAGATAATATGATCAAGTGGAGAGTCAATATACAGATAAAACAGGATCAAGTAGAGTGAATATACAGATAATACAGGATCAAGTAGAGAGTGAATATACAGATAATACAGGATCAAGTGGAGAGTCAATATACAGATAAAACAGGATCAAGTAGAGAGTGAATATACAGATAATACAGGATCAAGTGGAGAGTCAATATACAGATAATACAGGATCAAGTGGAGAGTGAATATACAGATAATACAGGATCAAGTGGAGAGTGAATATACAGATAATACAGGATCAAGTGGAGAGTCAATATACAGATAATACAGGATCAAGTGGAGAGTGAATATACAGATAATACAGGATCAAGTGGAGAGTCAATATACAGATAATACAGGATCAAGTGGAGAGTCAATATACAGATAATACAGGATCAAGTGGAGAGTCAATATACAGATAATACAAAATGTGGTAGGTCAGTAGGGCAGCATTGATAATATTAAACAACTATATAGACCAATTATCACCCTACATCACATCGAGTGGATCCGCGACCCTGACGCCTTACCTCCCATCACATTTCCTGATATATTTTCTTATTTTGTTTGTGGTGTCAGTATGGAACGCCATTTGCGTCAATATTAAATAGATAAATACAGCTATGAAATAATAAATATATCTATAAAATTAAGCAATAATTACATAAATACGTGTAAATATAAATGTATAAATCACTTCATATGTAAAGAAATAGGTTTTATTTCAAAATTATGTTTTCCATAAGACAACATTTATTTATTTCGAGGCAGTCCTTTTTCATAGGACATGCACTCTCAGCGACTAATAATCCACCTGGTTTTAAACTATTTTTTAACCTACTCAAATAAATAATTCATACAAACAACATGTGTTTCTCTCTAGTTGTATGCCTTGGACATGACCACACAGAACAAAGTTGTACACATCAAGAGATTTGTACGATTTTAACTTCTCCCGGGTATAAACGCTTGGAGTGTCAATCAGGTAATTATATATTTCTGGCCACTGAATGCTAGGCAATTTCGTTTCGTCGTTTAACCATATGCAGGGCGCTATGGCATAATTGGATCTGTAAGACGTATTCCACACATTAACGTCAATTTAGTTAAATAACAGTGCTTATTGCTGGGTGACAGGTTGTTGTAGTAAGCAGAGTACATTTTGAAAAGATAGTTAGCTTAACGATTCTCCTTTTGAGTTATTCTTTTGCGCTATATAAATATAGCTAGATACTCTCTGCTGCGTTTTCTGCAACCTAGACGCAACCCGAATGTATACAAACATATAATTGGTCTATACAATTGACAGAACTGCCTCAGCATTACTTTTGGTCATATTCCTGGTATACTGCCTCAGTTAGCATGACTTTTGGTCATATTCCTGGTTTACTGCCTCAGTTAGCATGATTTTTGGTCATATTCCTGGTTTACTGCCTCAGTTAGCATAACTTTTGGTCATATTCCTGGTATACTGCCTCAGTTAGCATTACTTTTGGTCATATTCCTGGTATACTACCTCAGTTAGCATGACTTTTGGTCATATTTCTGGTATACTGCCTCAGAATGACTTTGTCATATTTCTGGTATACTCCCTCAGTTCGCATTACTTTTGGTCATATTTCTGGTATACTGCCACAGTTAGCATGACTTTTGGTCATATTCCTGGTATACTGCCTCAGTTAGCAAGACTTTGTCATATTTCTGGTATTCTGCCTCAGTTAGCAAGACTTTTGGTCATATTTCTGGTATTCTGCCTCAGTTAGATTTACTTTTGGTCATATTCCTGGTATACTGCCTCAGTTAGCATGACTTTTGGTATACTGCCTCAGTCAGCATGACTTTTGGTCATACTCCTGGTATACTGACTCAGTTAGCATGACTTTGTCATATTTCTGGTATACTGCCTCAGTTAGCATGACTTTTGGTCATACTCCTGGTATACTGCCTCAGTTAGCATGACTTTTGGTCATATTCCTGGTATACTGCCTCAGTTAGCATGACTTTTGGTCATACTCCTGGTATACTGCCTCAGTTAGCATGACTTTTGGTCATACTCCTGGTATACTGCCTCAGTTAGCATGACTTTTGGTCATATTCCTGGTTTACTGCCTCAGTTAGCATTACTTTTGGTCATACTCCTGGTATACTGCCTCAGTTAGCATGACTTTTGGTCATATTCCTGGTATACTGCCTCAGTTAGCATGACTTTTGGTCATATTCCTGGTATACTGCCTCAGTTAGCAAGACTTTGTCATATTTCTGGTATACTGCCTCAGTTAGCATGACTTTTGGTCATACTCCTGGTATACTGCCTCAGTTAGCATGACTTTTGGTCATATTCCTGGTATACTGCCTCAGTAAGCATGACTTTTGGTCATACTCCTGGTATACTGCCTCAGTTAGCATGACTTTTGGTCATATTCCTGGTTTACTGCCTCAGTTAGCATTACTTTTGGTCATACTCCTGGTATACTGCCTCAGTTAGCATTACTTTTGGTCATACTCCTGGTATACTGCCTCAGTTAGCATGACTTTTGGTCATATTCCTGGTATACTGCCTCAGTTAGCAAGACTTTGTCATATTTCTGGTATTCTGCCTCAGTTAGCAAGACTTTTGGTCATATTTCTGGTATTCTGCCTCAGTTAGATTTACTTTTGGTCATATTCCTGGTATACTGCCTCAGTTAGCATGACTTTTGGTATACTGCCTCAGTCAGCATGACTTTTGGTCATACTCCTGGTATACTGACTCAGTTAGCATGACTTTTGGTCATATTCCTGGTATACTGCCTCAGTTAGCATGACTTTTGGTCATACTCCTGGTATACTGCCTCAGTTAGCATGACTTTTGGTCATATTCCTGGTATACTGCCTCAGTTAGCATGACTTTTGGTCATACTCCTGGTATACTGCCTCAGTTAGCATGACTTTTGGTCATATTCCTGGTTTACTGCCTCAGTTAGCATGACTTTTGGTCATACTCCTGGTATACTGCCTCAGTTAGCATGACTTTTGGTCATACTCCTGGTATACTGCCTCAGTTAGCATGACTTTTGGTCATATTCCTGGTTTACTGCCTCAGTTAGCATTACTTTTGGTCATACTCCTGGTATACTGCCTCAGTTAGCATGACTTTTGGTCATATTCCTGGTATACTGCCTCAGTTAGCATGACTTTTGGTCATACTCCTGGTATACTGCCTCAGTTAGCATGACTTTTGGTCATATTCCTAGTATACTGCCTCAGTTAGCATGACTTTTGGTCATATTCCTGGTTTACTGCCTCAGTTAGCATGACTTTTGGTCATACTCCTGGTATACTGCCTCAGTTGGCATGACTTTTGGTCATATTCCTGGTATACTGCCTCAGTTAGCATGACTTTTGGTCATATTCCTGGTTTACTGCCTCAGTTAGCATGACTTTTGGTCATAATCCTGGTATACTGCCTCAGTTAGCATGACCTTTGGTCATATTCCTGGTATACTGCCTCAGTTAGCATGACTTTTGGTCATATTCCTGGTTTACTGCCTCAGTTAGCATAACTTTCATCCAAAGTTCAAACCACCCAGTTTACTGTATAATACTAATATAATACAAATTGTGTGGACTCACGCTTGTTCATGATTCTGTTTAGTATGGTCTGAAGTTCAGTGGCACTGATCTCCATGTCCTGTTGGCAGAGAGAGTGAACATGGTTACCAGATTTCCCATCTGCCCCATTTCCCTTTCTCCACATTCACTTGGGCCTCCTCACCTCTCCAGCAAGTTGTCTGAACAGACTCTTAAATCCAGGGTCAATCTGGCTCTCGTCCAGCTGGATCTGAAACACACACACAGGTATACAGGAAAAGGTATCGCAGTATAGATATATCAAACGTGCTCTAAATAGCCTTGGTCCAAAGTTAGGCACAAACAAGTATTAGGATGGCATTTGGGACAAACTGTCTTCTTTGCTCACCTCTACAGGAAGTTTAGCTGTAACCTTATCATCCAGCTCCCTAGAGCACAAAGAAAACAATGCCACATCAATATCCAATAAGTACTCCATAAATGGCGTTAGAGGCATTTAAAAAATGTTATTTTGCGGCACTCTATAAACTTACAGAAATCTATTAGGAAAGCTCCTTAAACAATCATTTTTTCTGTTAAAAATAATACAATGTTCTTGAAATTATGTGCTAACGCGCTATCCACCATTTTGCTTGTATTTGTTTCACCTGTATATCTTGTCTGCCACCAGGTGGCGCATAAAAAGGAGAAATCAAGGCACATTTTCTGCAAATGAATATCATGACCTAAATGTAACATGATATTTTCACACTTAAATTACCACACTGATTATTTTAAATTAAACCAAATTAATTTTGAATTATTGTAGACACTTTTGAGTTAACATGAATGACATGACATAAATATCGTCCTGTTGCTTCTGTATAACGAGGCAGCATCAGGGAAGTTCTAAACAACAAACTTGTGTTTCACAGCCAACAATATTTCACTTCAAAGATGCTTTTCAAATAATAATGGCCTACTGAAACAATAGGCAATTAATAATAGTTGATACATAAACAATATTAGGCTATGGAAAGGAAATATAACACATTATGTGTATATACGATGTTTGATGTGTTTACACTGTGTGAAAATATAGACTGCAAATTAATATTGTTCACCTAAATGTAACGTGATATAATCACACTGATTATTTTAAATCAAATTAACGTAAACGTATTGTAGGCAATTGATTAATTGAGTTAGCTTAAGTCAGTGACTGAATATCATCCTGTCACTTCTGTGAAATGTATTGGACAAATGTATGTGTGCTTCACTATACTATAAAAATTACATATTATATAAGGTTGAAGTGTTAATTCAAGTTAGATTCAGAAATCTGCTTTAAGTAACACGTTCGCATTTATATGTAAAGGAGGTTATTCTATAGCACAATATTGCTACACAGAGTTGAAAACATTCAAACAGTGTAGAATTAATATGAACACAATATTAATGACAGCAATTGTTGTTATTATTGTTTGTTCTTGATTTATTGGCTGTGCTGTCGTTTAGATGTACTGTCATTTAGATGTACTGTCATTTAGATGTACTGTCGTTTAGATGTACTGTCATTTATATGTAAAGGAGGTTATTCTATAGCACAATATTGCTACACAGAGTTGAAAACATTCAAACAGTGTAGAATTAATATGAACACAATATTAATGACAGCAATTGTTGTTATTATTGTTTGTTCTTGATTTATTGGCTGTGCTGTCGTTTAGATGTACTGTCATTTAGATGTACTGTCATTTAGATGTACTGTCGTTTAGATGTACTGTCATTTAGATGTACTGTCGTTTAGATGTACTGTCATTTAGATGTACTGTCATTTAGATGTACTGTCGTTTAGATGTACTGTCATTTAGATGTACTGTCATTTAGATGTACTGTCATTTAGATGTACTGTCATTTATATGTAAAGGAGGTTATTCTATAGCACAATATTGCTACACAGAGTTGAAAACATTCAAACAGTGTAGAATTAATATGAACACAATATTAATGACAGCAATTGTTGTTATTATTGTTTGTTCTTGATTTATTGGCTGTGCTGTCGTTTAGATGTACTGTCATTTAGATGTACTGTCGTTTAGATGTACTGTCATTTAGATGTACTGTCGTTTAGATATACTGTCATTTAGATGTACTGTCATTTAGATGTACTGTCGTTTAGATGTACTGTCATTTAGATGTACTGTCATTTAGATGTACTGTCATTTAGATGTACTGTCATTTATATGTAAAGGAGGTTATTCTATAGCACAATATTGCTACACAGAGTTGAAAACATTCAAACAGTGTAGAATTAATATGAACACAATATTAATGACAGCAATTGTTGTTATTATTGTTTGTTCTTGATTTATTGGCTGTGCTGTCGTTTAGATGTACTGTCATTTAGATGTACTGTCGTTTAGATGTACTGTCGTTTAGATGTACTGTCGTTTAGATGTACTGTCGTTTAGATGTACTGTCGTTTAGATGTACTGTCATTTAGATGTACTGTCATTTAGATGTACTGTCGTTTAGATGTACTGTCGTTTAGATGTACTGTCATTTAGATGTACTGTCGTTTAGATGTACTGTCGTTTAGATGTACTGTCGTTTAGATGTACTGTCGTTTAGATGTACTGTCGTTTAGATGTACTGTCATTTAGATGTACTGTCGTTTAGATGTACTGTCGTTTAGATGTACTGTCATTTAGATGTACTGTCGTTTAGATGTACTGTCATTTAGATGTACTGTCGTTTAGATGTACTGTCGTTTAGATGTACTGTCGTTTAGATGTACTGTCGTTTAGATGTACTGTCGTTTAGATGTACTGTCGTTTAGATGTACTGTCGTTTAGATGTACTGTCGTTTAGATGTACTGTCGTTTAGATGTACTGTCGTTTAGATGTGCTGTCGTTTAGATGTGCTGTCGTTTAGATGTGCTGTCGTTTAGATGTGCTGTCGTTTAGATGTGCTGTCGTTTAGATGTGCTGTCGTTTAGATGTGCTGTCGTTTAGATGTGCTGTCGTTTAGATGTGCTGTCGTTTAGATGTGCTGTCGTTTAGATGTGCTGTCGTTTAGATGTGCTGTCGTTTAGATGTGCTGTCGTTTAGATGTACTGTCATTTAGATGTACTGTCATTTAGATGTACTGTCATTTAGATGTACTGTCATTTAGATGTACTGTCATTTAGATGTACTGTCATTTAGATGTACTGTCGTTTAGATGTACTGTCATTTAGATGTACTGTCATTTAGATGTACTGTCATTTAGATGTACTGTCATTTAGATGTACTGTCATTTAGATGTACTGTCATTTAGATGTACTGTCATTTAGATGTACTGTCATTTAGATGTACTGTCATTTAGATCATTTAGATGCTAAGCGACAGTACAGCGACAGTACATCTAGCGGCTGTGCCTCTAAGCGACAGTATCTAAGCGACAGTACACATCTAAACGACAGTACATCTAAGCGACAGTATCTAAATGACAGTACATCTAAGCGACATCACAAATGACAGTACATCCTAGCGACAGTACATGCAAGCGACAGTACATCTAAATGACAGTACATCTAAGCGACGGTATCTAAGCGATATTTCTAAGCGACAGTATCTAAGCGACAGTAGCGACAGTACATCTAAATGACAGTACATCTAAGCGACAGTACATCTAAGCGACAGTATCAAATGACAGTACATCTAAATGACGTGCATCAAAAACAGTACATCTATGACAGTACGTAAGCGACGAGCATCTAAGCGACGGTATCCTAAGCGACAGTACATCCTACAAATGACAGTACATCTAAACGACAGCACAGCCAACCAAATCGAATAAAGCAATAATAACAGCAATTGCTGTCGATATGTTCATGTGAATTCTACGCTGTTTGAATATATTTTCAACTGCAATAATGGCAATATTAAATGCTATAGAACAACACTCCTTTTTATAAATGACAGTACATCTAAATGACAGTACATCTAAATGACAGTACATCTAAATGACTTAAACGACAGTACATCTAAATGACAGTACATCTAAATATGACAGTATATCTAAGCGACGATACCTCTAAATGACGTACATCTAAGCGACAGTATCTAAATGACAGTACATCCATGACAACGTAAATCAGAACAAACAATAATAACAACAATTGCTGTCATTAATATTGTGTTCATATTAATTCTGCTGTTTGAACTTCAACTCTGTCTTCTTGTATGCTATAGAATAACCTGCATATAAATGACAGTACATCTAATGGAAGAGTACATCAAATGACAGTATCTAAACAAACGATCTAAGCGACGAGTATCTAGCATCTAAAATGACAATCTAGCGACAGTACATGCAAATGACGACGTAAGCGACAGTACATCTAAGCGACAGTACAAATGACAGTACATCTAAGCAGCACAACCAATAAATCAGAACAGAGCAATAATAACAGCAATTGCTAATCATCATCAGCCAATGTTCATATTAATTCTACACTGTTGGTATTTCAACTGCATGTATATTGTGCTATAAAAATAACCTCTTTATATAAATGACAGTACATCTAAACGACAGTATCTAAATGACGAGTACATCATCTAAGCGACAGCACAGCCAATAAATCAAGAGCAAACAATAATAACAACAGTACTTGTCATTAATATTGTGTTCATATTAATTCACCTTGTTTAGTATTTTCAACTCTGTGTGGCGTGTTGTGCTATAGAATAACCTCCTTTACATATAAAATGCGGCGTGTTACTTAAAGCAGATTTCTGAATCTAGCAATTAACACTTCAACCTTATATAATAGTAATTTTATAGTATAGTGAAACACATATTCCAGCCATTGCAGAGTGACAGGATGATATTCAGTCACTGACAAGCTAATAATTAATCAATTGCCTAATACGTTGCGTTGGGTATTTGATTTAAAATGTCAGTGATTATGCGTTATTTAGGTGGGCAATGTGGTGCAGTCTCTTTTCACGCAGTGTACATCAGAGCATCGTATATACACATGTGTATGTTATATTTCCTTTCCATAAGCCTAGTGTGACATGTATCAGCTATTATTAATTGCCTATTATTTCAGTAGGCCATTATTATTTGAAAGCATCTTGAAGTGAAATTGTTGGCCAATGGCTGCAAGTTTGACTTGTTCTAGAACTTCCTGATGCTGCCTCGTGCCACGGCTAACCAGGGCGATGTTTATGTCATGTCATTCATGGTAAAGAAGTAATCTGTAATTCAAAATTAATTTGGTTTAATTCGCCAATATTAAGTGTGGTATCATGTTACATTAGGTCATGATATTCATTTGCAGAGAATATTAGCCTTATTCTCCTTTTATCAAGCACCTGGCGCGAACAGATATACAGTGAAGACAAACTGCAAGCAAAATGACGGATAGCAGCGTTAACTTGCTGTTCAGAACATTGTATTATTTTAACAGAAAAATGATTGTTTAAGAACTTTCTAATAATTTCTGTAAAAGAAGTTTATGATCTTAGCAAATAACATTTTTAAATGCCTCTGGCATAGTACTTATTGGACTATTGATGTGGCATTGTTTTGCTTTGTGCTGCAAACAGATGATAGGTACAGCTAAACTTGAAGGTGAGCAAAGAAGACAGTTTGTCCCAAATGCCATCTATACTTGTTTGTGCTTACAACTTTGGACAAACTGGCAGAGCACGTTTATATATCTATACTCTTCGGCTCTGCCTCACTATGCCTGTGTGTGTTTCAGATCCAGCAGGCGAGGCCAGATTGACCGAATTTAAGAGTCTGTTGAACAACTTACTGAAGGTGAGAGGCGTGGAAATGTGGAGAAAATGGCAGATAGAGAATCTGTGGCCATGTTCACTCTCTCTGCCAACAGGGCACATGGAGATCAGTGCCACTGAGCTTCAGACCATACTGCGGCAAGAATCATGAACAGCGTGAGTCACACAATTTATGATATGTGTATTATACAGTAAACTGGAGTAGTTTGGATGAAAGTTATGCTAACTGGGCAATGGGGACATGACAAAAGTCATGCCCCAACTGAGCAGTGCAGGCTATGACCAAGGTCATGCTAGCTGGACGTATGCCAGGATTATGACAAGGGAGTCATGCTAACTGGCAGTAAACCAGGAATATGACAAAGAATCGCTGGGCAGTACAGGAATATGACAGAAGTCATGCCAACTGGCAATGGAATTATAGAAGTCATGCTAACAGACGTAAACCAGATATGACAAAAGTCATGCTAACTGGTATACTAGGAATATGACCAAGTCACTGAACGTAGGAGTATGACAAAGTCGCTGAGCAGTATACCAGGAATATGACCAAAGTCATGTAGCTGAGCAGTATACCAGGGTATGACAAGTAATGCTAACTGAGACGTGGGAGCCAGGAATGCGACCAAAGTCATGCGCTGAGACATACCAGGAGTATGACAAAGTCATGCTAACTGAGCGTATACCAGTATGACCAAAGTCATGCTAACTGGGCGTGAGCTCAGATATATGACCAGACAATAGCGCTGAGGCAGTATACCAGGAGTATGACAAAGTCATGCTAACTACTGAACGTATACCAGAGATGGCAAAGTGCTAGACGTCTCTGAGGAGTATGACCAAAGTCATGCTAACGGGCGTATACCGAACCTTGACCAAGGGATCATGCTAACTGAGTCGATACCAGGAGTATGACCAAAGTCATGCTGACTGAGACTACCAAAAGTCATGCTAACTGAGGCAGTATACCAGGAATATGACCAAGTAAATCTAACTGAGGCAGAATACCAGAAATATGACCAAAGTCTTGCTAACTGAGGCAGAATACCAGAAATATGACAAAGTCTTGCTAACTGAGGAGCAGTATACCAGGAATATGACCAAAGTCATGCTAACTGTGGCATTATACCAGAAATATGACCAAAGTAATGCCGAACTGAGGGAGTATACCAGAAATATGACAAGTCATTCTGAGGCAGTATACCAGAAATATGACCAAAGTCATGCTAACTGAGGTAGTATACCGGGAATATGACCAAAGTAATGCTAACTGAGGCAGTATACCAGGAATATGACCAAAAGTTATGCTAACTGAGGCAGTAAACCAGGAATATGACCAAAAATCATGCCCAACTGAGGCAGTAAACCAGGAATATGACCAAAGTCATGCTAACTGAGGCAGTATACCAGGAATATGACCAAAGTAATGCTGAGGCAGTTCCTGTCAATTGTATAGACCAATTATATGTTTGTATACATTCGGGTTGCGTCTAGGTTGCAGAAAGCAGCAGCAGAGAGTATCTAGCTATATTTATATAGCGCAAAAATAACTCAAGGGAGAATCGTTAAGCTAACTATCTTTTCAAAATGTACTCTGCTTACTACAACAACCTGTCACCCAGCAATAAGCACTGTTATTTAACTAAATTGACGTTAATGTGTGGAATCACGTCTTACAGATCCAATTATGCCATAGCGCCCTGCATATGGTTAACGGCAACGAAATTGCCTAGCATTCAGTGGCCAGAAATATATAAATACCTGATTGACTCCAAGCGTTTATACCGGAGAAGTTAAATCGTACAAATCTCTTGATGTGTACAACTTTGTTCTGTGTGGTCATGTCCAAGGCATACAACTAGAGAGAAACACATGTTGTTTGTATGAATTATTTATTTGAGTAGGTTAAAAAATAGTTTAAAACCAGGTGGATTATTAGTCGCTGAGAGTGCATGTCCTATGAAGGACTGCCTGAGAAATAAATAAATGTTGTCTTATGGAAAACATAATTTTGAAATAAAACCTATTTCTTTACATATGAAGTGATTTATACATTTATATTTACACGTATTTATGTAATTATTGC